>JAJOZX010009302.1:82500-156206 GCA_023014485.1 Bathynomus jamesi
AATTAATAAGTTAATTTACCCAACGTTGTCCCTAACTCAACATCATTCGTAATTGGTTTAGGATGCTTTAGGATCTCTTTCCTGGTCAAATTTATTTATTGAGCTAAAAGAAGAGTTATTATTATTATTATTATTATTATTAATCCACTGTATATGGGCTCATTTACAAATATTGTATAGGATCAGGTAAAGTTAGGACCTAAATTTAACAATACGGTTTTTAAAATAACAGAAAACTATATGAAATACGATTTCTTCATTGCCGTGGTTGTGTAGTGGGTGTGAAATAGACTTTGAAGATCTAATTCACCTTATTGGTGTTGATGATAAAAAAGCTTTGGATTTCTTTTTTTATTCACGGTGTTATTTAACCACTTAAAGCTGGAATTTTTTTGTAGGTTTAAAATTTTAAATTATGAATGCGTGTATTTGAAACGCTACCAATTTGTACCGGTCGTCGTGAAAGGGTTAAAACGAATAATTACCCAAGTCTGGTTAGGTTAGGTTAGATTAGGTACTTCCCTCACTAGAAAGTATTTTTCTTTGGTTAATTTCGATATGTTTTGAAGGAATCCGAGATCCGTTTCTTGTGAAAACGAGTGGTTTTCCATATATTTTCATCTGCATTAAAATTGAAGATACTGTATCTCTACAACTACTCATTTGAACAAGAAACTGATCTCATATTCTTTTAAAACACATCGAAATTATCCACAGGAAATACTTTCTGGTAAAAAATGCAGTGTATGTGTTAAAACGAATAATTATCCAAAGTTTCATACTCTTTTGTGGAATGGAAAAAATGCAGTTCGACCATGAATTGACAAGAGTACCACACCCATAGGCGTCGATTGCGTGGGGACGGGGGGACATGTCTCCCCCACTTTTTACAAATGGGGGACAACCTACCAGTTGTCCCTTCCCACTTTCGTGGATGAATTGCTATAAATGCTAACTACACTACGTTCCAAATTATTAAGCAGATTGCATTTTCTCCAATGTTTTCAAAAGTTTTTCACCGATTTCAATGAAATTTATAGCAAATAATTGCTATATATAGCAGCACTGATGGTAGTCATTTCGATAAAATATTTTGATAATTAAAATAATTATCTCTTTTTATTGAAAAATATGTAAATGTTGATGTTCCGAATTATTAAGCAAGTATTCTATTTACAGATCTAAATGGTGAAAATGGGTAAGAAGGATTTAACACCAACTGAGAAAAGAAAAATAGTCAAGTTACTCGCTGAAAATATAAAACCTATTGAAATTGCGAAGCAGTTTGGCAGGGCTTATCGAACTGTAAACAAGTTTGTAGTGGAGGGTACCAAACTGAGGCAGCGAAGTGATAAAGGAGCTATAAGAAAAGTGACAAGGCGGCAGACAAGGCCGGATTAAGACCTTTAGAGGCCCTAAGCACTTAAAAGATTTTGGTGCCCCATATATATGTAATTCAAAATATAAACAAAAATAAACCATAAAATAAAATTTTATTTTTTGAAATGAAACAAAACGTACAGTAAGATGGAAAATAATGTTTATTTTTGTATACTTCCACTTCATTTATATTTGAAAAGTTTTCTCCTACTTTTTTTAATTGCAAAGTCTTTGATCAGATCCTCAATAACTAATCTTACGTAACACATCTGCTTCTATACTTAGTAGAGATAAGGCATCCAGCCTGCCTTGTTGCATAGTTGTTCTGTTGGTATTTTTAATATACTTCAACTGAGAAAATGAACGCTCAGCTGAGCAATTTGTGACCATTAATGTTAAAAATATACGAAAGGCAATTTCTACATTTGGGAAGGCACACTCAATATTGTCTTCTACAATTATTTTATAAAGTTCAGCATGACTGAATCTTGTTTTTACATTTTTTTTTGCACTGAACTTATGGCACACATATGAGTGAAACTGCTGAAGCTCAGCAGAGAAATTAGTGTTCAAGTCCTCTGGGTAAGCATCAATCATCTTTTTACAACCCTGAGAATACCTTTCAATTTCAGTAGATGATGAAGTGGTGACATTATGTGGCACATCACTTAGAAAAGAAAATCTCTCTGCTATTTCTTTGTATATCTCTCCTCTTCTTCTCATCTCAGTTTCAAGTTTGTCAACAATTGTGTAAAAGGTGGTGATAAGAAATTTATCTCTGGCATTCAGATATACTTCTGGTGCATCTCCGTCATTGGGTACCTTCTTTCTGATACGTTTGCGAGTTTGAGCTGCCTTGTAATCAACATCTGGTAGCATTTCCTTTGTAGCTGCTTCATATCTTTCAAATTCATCTCGTGAAGTGCACAGTTGGTCAGCTAATGATCCATACAGATCTGCACATGTTTTTAAGTTCACATCCTTATTCTGTAGAACTTTGCTTACTCTATGAAAATTTTGCAAAATCTCATCCCAAAAATTCAACATAAAAACGAATTCTAGCTCTTGCATCTTATTTGCAATATTATTTGCTTCTCTTCTAGTGTCTCCCTTTTGTGACTGGTCTTCAGCTATACATTCTAACGCTTCTAAAATTTTAAGGAAAGATTTCAAAATTGCTGCTGTTGCCATAGCATGTGCCTCCCATCTGGTATCAGAGAGGGATTTTAAGACACTTTCATTTCCAATACAACCTTTAAGAATTTCCCACCTGCTGGTTGAGGCTAAAAAAAAGGTATAGAGCAACTGCACTGTAGAGAAGAAATTAACCGCCTCTTGACAGCAGTCAACAGCACTTCGGCCTACCAGATTTAGTGAATGGGCTGCACAGGGCACATATATAGCAAACTTGTTTGTTTCTAAAAAATTTTTGCTGCATCCCCTTATAACGCCCAGACATGTTGGCAGCGTTGTCGTAAGATTGACCCCTACATTTTGAAAAGTTTAGCTTACAAACTTCACGTAAGTACTGCAACACCTGATTTGCCATTTCCTCACCAGTATGGCTTTTCATTTTCAGAAAGGTTAAAAAGCGTTCAATAGGCTGTCCATCTTTTAAGTACCTAAGTACAACACTTAACTGATCGATATGTGATAGATCTGGTGTTGAATCAACTGACAAACTAAAATAACCAGAAGATTTTACTTCGTCAACAATGAGTGCGTGGACCTTTTGAGCCATTAGTTGAATGAGTTCATCACAGGTGGTTTTGGACAGGTAAGAAGGATTTCCTTTGCCAGAATTTCCATATTTCAAAATGTGACCTGCTAAAAATGGATCAAACCGGCTTATGAGCTCAAGCAGCCCTAAAAAATTCCCATTCTGCAATGATCCAAATCTTTCTTCTGTTCCTCGAAAAGACAAGCCACGTTCAGCTAACGTACAAATAACAGCTATGACACGCCTCAAGACATGTTCCCAGTAATCACACTCTTCCTGAATTTGTTTTTCCAACTGTTGTCCCAACCCCGCACCTTGTCTGCGAGTTAAGTATGTTAGCATAGAGTCTCGGTGAGTAGTGCTTTTTTCATGATGATCAATTACAATAGTATTTCGCCAGTCACTGAACCCTTCTCTTATAACAAAATGTGAGACATTTTTAGGAGCAAACAGTTTACAAACATAACAGTAAACTGATCCTGTTGATGGTGAATACAATAACCACTCTCTCTTGTATTTCTCACCATTGGCTTTTGTCCCAACGAAAAGTTTTTGTGAACAGTATCTTGCTGGTTTGCCACTACTGAAATGCCGGTAAGACTTGTCAAATGGCCCATTGTGGTGTTGACAGTCAATGGGTCCACAAGCAATCCAATAAGCCACATCATCAGCAGAGAAATCAAGCCACAACCTTGGATCTTTTGCTATATTTACTTCATCTTCTGCAGACTGATTCATTTCACCACCATCACCATGGTCCACTAAACTTTCATTTTCAGCAATTATTTCAACCCCAGAATGTCTTGTAAAGCAACTTGAATCAACATTGCAGTAGAGGTATCAAGAGAATTTACAGGCAAAGTGAGATCAGTAGTGAGACATGTGGTAGATGAACCTGCTTGTGACACCTCGGTGATTCCAACGTCATCATATTTTGATTTTGAAGTGATCAAAGTGGTATTTGTGTCCACTTCTGATGACGGAGATTGGTTTTGATTCAGAATCGGTATATCATGTTGACGTTGTGGTCGTGGAACTTGTGTGAAGAAATCAGTCAGCTTTGCAGTCTTGGACTCTAAATCCAAAGTCTTCTCTTGTTTCTCTCTTGATAGTTTTCGCTTTTGTGCACCACTTAACTGAACACGTTTCATCTTGGTTCTTGGGGTCTGTAAAATACAGAAATAAAAAGAATATTTTATTTGTATATTATGTGGCAATCAACACAGTTACACATATCACAATCTTGGCTTTGTTCTTTTATTCTCAGAAAGACAAAATGGGAACCGTACACAACCAAAGTGGCAATTTAAATATAAGTGGCAATTAAATATAACTCAACCGAAATATCAACTCGAAATGTTGAATACAAATCAAATCGAAAGAAGGAACCAAAAGAAGGAACCGAAAGAAGGAACCGAAACCTATAAAATAAAAATACTTAACATTAGAATTAATAATACGCAATCTATAAAAATATCAATATTAACATTTCACTATTAACGAGCCACATTTTATATTTACATTTATTTATTTATTTAAAACACAATATTTAATTATAGGAAATATGCTTAGGGCCTAAATTGTCCTAACTACGTTTGATGTTATATATACATTACAAATTATTCACTCTGGTTATTACAATCTAAATTCTTTTATACTGTTATGACAATAGATAAATAAATTATAAAATAAAGATACGTGTATGATAAAATATTGTTATATATACAAATAAACAGAGCTGGGCACTTGCGTTTTTTTTTGCGGTACTACCGTGTTGGTCGGTACCGCGGAAAGTACCGCGGGAAATTTGAATGCGGTAGCGGTACTGCTGTACTTTCAGCGATCCTTTGCGGTACTGTGTTATGCGGTACCGGTTTGGTAGTGCGGTAGTAGTACCGCAGTACCGCAGTACCGCAAAAAAACGCAAAAAAAACCGCAAGTGCCCAGCTCTGCAAATAAAGTACACTTCATAGACTTACCCTAAAGAAGAAGAGAGAGCAACAGATAAACTTCTTCAACGCTAATTAACTTAGGTCAGTATATCTTATTATTATAATGGCCGTGATAAACATCACTTGATACAACAGCAATATAGAGAGTTTATAGTTTCTTTTATTTTAATATTAATTTATATTACAATTCTATAAACCTAAATCTTTCTGTAAAACAATACCAAATGATTATGTAAAATATATATTTAATATTATATGCACAAATCACACGTTCAGAATAACTTCCTATAGCACACGAAAATATTTAATCTATATGTTTTTATATGGCGCTCAAAGATTTGATATAAACAAAATAATAACGCAAAGCGTAAAGTGTGTGATTACAACGAAATATATTTATTCTCTCAAAAGGGTTGTTGTTCACTACAAATTCAAACAATGAAAAAAAATAAATACTATACGTATATGAATATATATAATTCAATTTTCAACAGCTTATAGGCTATAAGCCGCGATTATAATAGTATAATAAATCCATGGTAAATCCGACAATGGAAAATTTCTGTGGTGCCCCCCTTCCCTTGATGCCCTAAGCACGGGCTTATTTTGCTTAATGGTTAATCCGGCCCTGGCGGCAGATATCTGTAATCAAGCGCAAAGTTGCAAAGCATCCATTGTCCTCGAGTAAAGAGGTTTTTGAGCAGGCTGGCATACATAATGTACCAAGAACATCTCGATGTGGAATCCTCCAAACAATTGGCAAAACGTGTAAACCTACGATTCAGTCGTCACCATTAACACCCAGGTACAAGAAGCAGCTTGTTAAATGGGCGCGTCAGTACGTGAAACAGATTTTAATACTGTATTGTTAACTGATGAATGAAGAGCAACCCTTCAGGGATCTGATGGTTGGTCAAGAAGATGGATTGCTAAGGGTCAGTTTCTACCATGGAATGAGGTTTTCTTTTAGAAAGTTTGTGTAAGACTGGGCATTCGTTTCTACACCATCAGGCACTCTGTATGGGACAGCTACTTCATTGCCTATCAATCCTGCCCAAAACATGACACCACCTCCACCTTGTTGGCGTATTAATCTCGATGGTAGAAATTGGCTCTCAGCAATCCCTCTTCTTGACCAAACATCAAGTCCCTCAAGGGTTGCTTTTCATTCATCGGTGAACATACAGTATTAAAATCTGTTTTCACGTACTGACGCGCCCATTCAACACGCTGTTTCTTGTACCTGGGTGTTAATGGTGACTGAATCGTAGGTTTACACGTCTTGCCAATTGTTTGGAGGATTCCACATCGAGATGTTCTTGGTACATTATGTATGCCAGCCTGCTCAAAAATCTCTTTACTTGAGAACAATGGATGCTTTGCAACTTTGCGCTTGATTACAGATATCTGCCGCCTTGTCACTTTTCTTACAGCTCCTTTATCACTTCGCTGCCTCAGTTTGGTACCCTCCACTACAAACTTGTTTACAGTTCGATAAGCCCTGCCAAACTGCTTCGCAATTTCAATAGATTTTATATTTTCAGCGAGTAACTTGACTATTTTTCTTTTCTCAGTTGGTGTTAAATCCTTCTTCTTACCCATTTTCACCATTTAGATCTGTAAATAGAATACTTGCTTAATAATTCGGAACATCATATTTTACATATTTTTCAATAAAAAGAGAATTATTTTAATTATCAAAATATTTTATCGAAATGAATACCATCAGTGCTGCTATATATATAGTAATTATTTGCTATAAATTTCCTTGAAATCGGTGAAAAACTTTTGAAAACATTGGAGAAAATGCAATCTGCTTAATAATTTGGAACGTAGTGTATTAATGGCACCTAATAAGACGTTATATGTCGTATTATATGCATATACAAATGCAATAGCAATATTATAAATTATTGTCATGAACACCAGTGTATATTTTTCATGGAATTTAGCAGTCATTTTGCATTTTAATAATTGCACGTAGCATTTGTGTGTTCTTGGTCATTAAGTACGCGAAATGGAAGTATGTTAAATAAACGGTTTTGTTACGTATCATTTTCAATATCAAAGTGTGATCAAAGTGCAGTTTATTTGTTTTATATTTCACGAACATATTTTGTTATCAGTTTATGTACATTGACCTCTCTTGTCTACGGGTAATAAAAGATTTATTTTGGTTAAACATATGTGTGATATTGTTACATGAAAGGTTAAATATTATAAATAGTTTGTATTGCGTTTCTTATTTCTGCAAAAAAAAAATGTTTAAATAAAGAAAGACAAAATGATTAAATACAATTGAGTTTTTTTAACATGCTGAGAAAAATACAAAAAAAACCGGGTAAATGGTAAATTACGACATTGATATATTACACGCAACAGCTACTCAGAGTATTGTTTGATTCGCTGTTTGAAGGCGAAGTGTCCCCCCAACTATTTTAGAGCAATCGACGCCCCTGACCACACCCATCAAAATTTTGAGCCTCGCTCTCGCAGCCAGTAAGGCCAAATTTGTGAAGGTGTACTCGAATTTAAGGTAAATGTTATGCTCTCGTTGGCATAAAATTTTCTTTTAGAAATATTTTGTATGAAATTATTTACATGTTATGGCCGACTAGATATAGGCTTTGGTTTTATGTCCTTCATCCACCATAGGGCAGTAAGACGGGCGGTAACACCACCAACCAGGAAAAATAAATCCATTTACAAGGAGAACTGGGTCGAACCAATTAAATTACGTGCAACGGGCTCGTCACTACACCATTCCCCAATTCTCAGACGACTGTCTCCGAAATTCTCCGAAATTTAACGCAGACTTTCTCTGCAGTAAGAAAAACACATTCTCTCGCGATCAAGTCAATTTGATGTAGCACCATACACTGGTTAGTTGGTCCGTTGATCTGCTTTACGCTCTTCCAACCTACATAATATTATCATACATTTATATACAGGGTGTCCCAGAATTAACTATCTATTTCAATGAAATCGGACAAATTTAATAAAAACTGACATAATTTTGTGTTTATTACTAAATTATGATACAAAAACAAATAGATTTATAAATCATAAGTCAAAACTTTATTGAGAAGTTTCAACATGTGCACCGTCTGTATCTCTGCAAATTTCAAATCTATCCTCAGCGCTGCGAAACACATTTTGAAGCATTTCAGGTGTTATCTCCCGCACTGCCAACTGGATGCGTTCTTTAAGTTCAGCTAAACTATTGATCTTTTGGCGATAAACCTTTGTTTTTATGAAACCCCATGCAAAGAAATCCAGGGGTGTCAAATCCGGAGAACGCGGAGGCCAAGGTCGAGGTCCTCCACGTCCAATCCACCGATTCGGAAGGCGTCTGTTGAGGTATTCTCGAACAATTAGAGCATAATGACATGGTGCTCCATCTTGTTGAAACACAACATTATCAAGAATGCCATCATCAAGAAGCTGTGGTTCGAGAAACTGCTGAAGCATATCAAGGTAGACGGTACCTGTTACAGTTGCCTCCGCAAAGAAGAATGGGCCATAAATTTTGGATTTGGTCATTCCAAGCTACACGTTAACTTTTGGAGAGTCTCTTTGCCATTCTATGACTTCAGACGGTCTTTCATTGGACCAGATACGACAGTTGTGTCGATTGACTTTACCACACGTGTGGAAAGTCGCCTCATCACTGAATAAGATGTTATCCAATAAACTTTCATTTTCGATTTGATCCACAATTTCTGCACGCCTTGCTGCTCGATTTGGATAATCCTCTTCATTTAGGGCATGCAGTACTTGAATGTGATAAGCCTTTTTCATCAGTGTCGAACGCAAGATTCTATGAACTGTTGTCTTGGATATGTTGAGTCTTCGACCGGCCTCCCTAACCGAAGTTGTTGGTTCATCCTCGAACAATTGTCGTACCTGTTCGGTACTGTTACGTGCTGTCCTTGGGCGTCCTCTTCCCACCTCGTCGTGTACGGATGCAGTTCTTTTAAATTTGTTCACAAGTTCACGAATCGCTTTGTCTGTAGAACCGGTTCTGTGGAATCTTCTTGTAAATTTTTCTCTGATTTCATTACATTGCATTCCTTTGATACGGGATGTTACAACAAAGATGCGTTCTTGTGTATTCATTATTAATAGGGTTCTGAAAGAGAATGAAAATAAAACTATGAAAAAATTATGAAAAAAATTTAGAAATTTATACATTTTTAACACATATTAAACATGATAAACATAAATAAAAGTGTGTTTTTAAAAGTTTGTCCGATTTCATTGAAATAGTTAATTCTGGGACACCCTGTATAGTACCGAATTTCATTTTCCTCCTCCTGATTGGTCATC
This sequence comes from Bathynomus jamesi, assembly GCA_023014485.1. Lineage (NCBI taxonomy): Eukaryota > Metazoa > Arthropoda > Malacostraca > Isopoda > Cirolanidae > Bathynomus > Bathynomus jamesi. Next base: position 91,882 of record JAJOZX010009302.1, read on the forward strand.
TTTTGGAAAGAATGAAACGAGGTCCATGACTGGACAATTCATTAACCTACTTTTCTTTGAAACTATTTTCAAAGATGACTCACTATTTCGGTAAAGGCAACATTCAAGAAGCTCATTTCCACACAACGTTGGAGTGTGTGTACCCCAAGCGTCACCTGAGCCAGAGCAGAAACAGAGTAAGCGGCCAACTCGACTCCAGCCGATGTCAATGGCCGGAAGCGCGCAACACCGCTCGGAGTCCGCCACCGTAACCACTGAGCTACTGGCGCCCTCATAACTCCTAAAATTTCGTAATATATATATATATATATATTCCAGATGAGCCGGGTGTACCTGTGTACCTGGCTATATGAGGTCGAGAGCACAAGAACAATTCTTTACTTCATCATGCCAACTCAAAAGGAGGGGCAACAAGCTTGACCTTCGTGAAATGATGGATCATCGCACAGAACATTTGAAAGATTGAAAGGTGTATATATATTGCAATGATACTGTGATATGAATGAGAGTCCACCAGTGCACATATCCTAATGAGCGGAAAAGGATAACATGCTGCCAACATTTGTTAGCAAGATTTCCTGCTCATACTGTTAGGTGAATTTGGTTCAATGACGAGAAAACGTTTATTGTTTGAACTCCGGTGAACACTCAAAACGGTCGGGTGTATTCGTGAGCAGAAAAAAGATTCGTGTGTCGCCGTTGAGCCTCTTGCGAGAGCATCCCACTTTTACCCAGAAAATTATGGTATCAGCTTTCATTTTAAAACTTGGAAAATCTCTCGTTTTTGTTGAACGATGGGTGAACGTTAATGCTGCCTACTATCAATTAATCCTCGAGAAGCACTTGCCGGTAATTCATGATAAATCAGGAGAGCGATTCACCATCCAACAAGATGGGGCAACTAGTCACACAGCAAGCTCGGAGATTTATCGATTGTATCATTGATCAGTGGCGCTCCAGGCTAGAAGTCTGCATTTAGCAAACGGTGGGCATATTGAACATTTATTCTGGTATAAGTTTAATAACTTCCCTATTGTCAATAGGAAAGATTTTTTAACAGTAAATGAACAGAAAATGGTACACTTTTGTTTTTTATCCAGTAAACGCTGTTTTAGTAAAATAAAAAATCTAATTAGTTTATTTCCACACCACCTAATTTCAATTAAATGTTCTTCATATATTCAACAAGATTTTTACTTGAAATTTGGCACACAAGTATTAAATGAGATATTCTACATATTGTAGTATTTTAATGGAAATTGTTATTTTATTTATTTGTCGGGTTCAAAATCCCAGCTGAGCCGTGAACGGCCAAATTCTAAAGGGCCAGTTCTACCTGAAGCCCAAGTTAAGCTAAATTAAAACTTACGGATTTGAGATCCTATTAGGTCCTACCTCAGGGTAACCTCAGGGTTGCTGACTCGATGCGGGCCTACTTTAGACCTTTGTTACATGAATTTTAATGTAAACAAAAAGGGTACTATTTATGGTCTTCTTTCTCAACCTTGCAACAACAACGCAACCTGGACTATTGCACGGTGCAACAATCTTGTATCTAAACAACCAAACTGAATTGCAAGAAAGCTCTCTACAAGACCACACCCTGTACGTACGACATCCCACAAACGAGTAGAAAGAACGCGCAGCGCCCCAAAATGATGCCAACAGTGTGACCAAACAATGATGCCACAAGAGCTAAAAATGCTAGCTCTAAATTAAGTTAATTTTTCACTAACCTTACAATTATGAGATGGATATATACCACCTTAACTTAATATATACAAGCAATGCTGCATCAATCAGCTTAGTCATCATATCGCCTTGGGACAACAATGGTTCTTCCTCTTCTAGATTTTCTAACACTCCCCACCGAAGAGGCATTGTTGTCATTACCTTCTGCAAGGTTAGCCAAGCCTTCTCCATGAGGCTGTAACTCAAATGTTTCATCTTGACTATCTGTGATTTTGCTGATTTCTAAAGCATAGAGTTTTTGTATAGGTCTCTTTAACTTTCCTCCTGAAGTCTTTACCAGTGCAGACCTAACTAAATTGTCTTTGCCAACAAACAACTCTTCAATTATGCCAAGCTTCCAGCATTGCCTTGGTCTTTCATCCCCAATCATTACCACGTCTCCCACCTTGATACAATTTGTATTGGAGCCCTTTACGTTGCCTGATGGGTAATAATTGAGTTCTGGCAAGTATTCCATCTGCCACCTCTTCCATAACTGATCTTGTAGCTCTTCAAGGTACCTGAACCGTCTGGTTAACTCTCCTTGAGTGCTCTGAATAGGCTGCAAGTCTTCTGGCACACTGGGGCTTGATGTTAATCGTTTACCACAAAGAAAATGATTTGGTGTCAATGGCTCTGCATCCTGCATACTGTTGTAAACAAAAGTGATAGGCCTACTGTTCACCATTGCTTCTACTTCACATAAAACAGTGCAGAATTCTTCTTTGCTCAAATGAGCATTAGCTAAAAGTTTCTTTAATGGACACTTTACACTTCTCACTAGCCTTTCCCAAAATCCTCCCCACCATGGTGCTCTCTCAACAATAAACTCCCACTGTACCCCTTGGTGTGAAAAGTAGGATTGGAATCCTTCCTCTTTAGCAAGGACCAAACTTCTTGGAGTTCCTTTGCAGCCTTTTTGAAGGTTTTTGCATTATCCGATATGATTTTATTTGGGAAACCCCTTCTGTTCACAAACCTTTTAAAGGCCAAAAGAAATACATCGCTACTTAAGTTGCTTACCAACTCCAAATGGATTGCTCTGGTGGTAGCACAGGTGAAAAGACATATATAACCTTTGTTAGACTCCCCTCGCTCATACACATAGACTGGCCCTGCAAAGTCTACTCCCACTACATCAAATGGGGCAGTATAGACACACCGTTCTCTTGGAAGTGGAGCCACCTTTTCATAATAAGGCTTTGCACTCCAACGCTTGCAAACCACACATTTATGCAAGACCTTTTTCACTACTTGTCTAATTTTGGGAATCCAAAATTGTTGTCTAATCTCTATTATCACTTCTCTAACTCCCGCATGTAACAGCTTATGATGAGTATCCAGGATCAAAAGGCCCACAAAGTGCCCCCCAGAAGGTAGCAAAATTGGATGTCTTTTCTCCTCTGGAAGCCCAGAAAACTGTAGTTTACCTCCTACTCTCAATAAATCCTGATCCAAAAACACATCCAAACCCTTGAGCGCAGAATGTGTTGGTAGAACCTGTAATGGATGGCTGGTGAGCAATTCTCTCTCTTCACCAAATTTTTCCTTCTGCATATATACCACCCAGTATTTCCTGGCTTGCTGAATCTCATTACTGTTCAGAATTCCTTCCCTTCTTGTTTCTCCCTTAATGTTGTTGGTAAATCTATATACCCATGCTGTCACTCTTAACAATCTTTTCAGACTGCTAATGTCCTCAAGCCTCAATATGGGGTCCTGCTGCATAACTTGACAACTGTTCACAGCGCATTTTCTCACCTCACTCACCCATGCTTCTTCAGCCTGGCATTCTCCTACAATAGGCTGATTAGAAGGCCAGTTTTCACTTTCAAGTTTTAGCCACTCTGGCCCATTCCACCACAAACTTGATTGTGAAAGATCTTTCACTGAAATTCCTCGTGTTGGTAAATCAGCGGGGTTTTGGATGCCTGGACAATGCTTCCATTGCTTGGGATCTGTGTGCGCTTGAATTTCCTCCACCCTATTGGCAACAAATGGTTTCCATTTCCTTGCCTGACTTCTTAACCAGTGCCAAACTATAGTGGAGTCTGTCCAATAATAGCTTGGAATTTCATAGAGGGCCAAAGACTTTCGCACTGTAATTGCAAGCCGACTAGCAATAACGGCACCCATCAATTCCAACCTTGGAACCGAAAGCCTTTTCAAAGGTGCTACTCTGCTCTTTGCAGCAACCAACCTGCAACTTACTTCCTCTTGCAATGCGCCTCTTATATAAATCCAAGTTGCATAGGCTTCCTCACTTGCATCACAAAAGATGTGCAGCTCCAAATTGTCTGGACTATTGTTCAACTCTCCAAAGTACCATCTTGGGATTTCAATGTCTCCAAGATGTGCCAATTCTTTGAACCAATATTTCCACCTTACCACCATATGATCAGGTAACTCTTGGTCCCAACCAAGTCCAATTTCCCAGAGGCTCTGAAACCAAAGTTTTGACTTTATCACAAATGGAGCCAGGAATCGAAGAGGATCAAAGACCTTCGAAGCCAAACTAAGAGCTGTACTTTTTGTCCACCTTGTCTCATTCTCAGCCAGCTCTACTAAAGATTTCCCATTGAAGGTAAACAAATCATCATCTTGCTGCCAAACGATGCCTAGCACCTTTGCGTCTATTGCCCACAACTCCTTAATACCAGAATCCTCAATACTTTCTGCTGCATCAGGTACTACAGAGGAATGACTCATAAACTCTTGTAATTGCGAATGATTGGTCTGCCATTTTCTGAGCTCCATGCCAGCCTCCCTCATTATAGCTCTAGCCTCCATGAATATCTGTTTAGCCATTTCTGTATTATCCACGGAACATAGCAAATCATCATCATAAAAATTTTTCCTTATGTGTTCAATAGTGTTAGGATAGACTTCAGAATATTTCTTAAAATGGTACTGCATAGTAGCTGCCAACAGAAATGGACTAGAGCTGAGGCCAAACAACACTGACTTCATTCTATATGCTTGAACCTTAGGTTCATTTTCCAACAAGTCTTTCGTATCCACCCACAGATACCTTACTGCATCTCTGTCCTCTGGTTTTAACTTTATCCGCAAAAAGGCTTGCTTCACATCTGCAGTCAATGCTACTCTACCAAACCTGAATCTCAGTAACAAGGAAAATAAATCTGCATTTAAATTTGGCCCAGCATCCAAACAGTCATTCAAGGACACACCACCTTTGTCCTTGGCTGAGCCATCAAAAACTACCCTCAGTTTGGTGGTAGTTTTGTCTCGCCGTACCACTGCATGGTGTGGCAGATAATGTGCCTCCTGGCTCACCAGCTCACCTTGCACCCTTTCAGCATAGCCCTCCCTTACATAACTTAGGATGGCCTCATCATATTCAATTAACAACAACTCATTTTTTCTTAGCCTGTACAATGAAGTCTCCAACCTCCGATTAGCTAGCTGAAGGTTTGAACCGGGTTTGCAAGAATCCTTCCATGGTAGGCCAACTTCATAGCAACCATCTCTAAACCCAATCCCTTTTTCAAATTGCTCTAAAACATCATTGTTCACTGTACTTGCCTGGTTGTCCTTTATGCCAATAGATTCAAGTTCCCAAAACGCTTTCAAATGCCTTTCCAGGCCATGTCTGTTCTCCTCAATCTTAACAAAAAGAGCCTTAACTTCCATTTCATTGCAATAACTACCATGTAGCATCCAGCCTAGCTTACTTTCAATAGCTACCGGGCCTTGAGATGTACGGACAATATTACCAGTGATGAAGTCCCAATAATAGTCAGCTCCAATCAAAAGACTAATATCTTCTGTTCCCTCAAACTTATTATTGCCCAAATTAATTCCTTTAACTTGCAATTCTTGGACACATGCCATATCTAAACAAGTAGTGACTGGAGCACAAAGTTCCTCAATCTCTACAGCTTGGACCTTGATAGTGGGACTTTGCGGTAACAACCCTTTAACCAGAACTTCTACCTTCTTAAATTTGGTTCGGTTTTGAACGGAACCCCCAAACCCAGAAATTCTTAAATTTTCCCTCTTAAGTTCTTTAAACTTCAATTTTCTGGAAATTCTGGTCTTAATAAAACTACACTGGCTACCACTATCAAACAACACTCTTACAGTAGCTTCTCCCTCATTCCCAATTAATAAGGCTGCAGTTGTTTGCAATAATCCCCTTTACTTTTACTCCCTTGCATAGCAGTGGCATGTGCCACTGATGTCTCTACTTCTGGGGTAGGCCTACTAAGAGTGTTTTCACACAATAATGGCTGATGCCTACCATGACATTTTTTGCACAAAATTTTAAACTTACAAAACCTTGCTCTATGACCTTTCAAAAAACATTTAAAACATGCTGTGGACTTAGTTACCCTGTCTTTCTCTCCTCAAAGGGTAAGGCCTCAGCCACCTCACATTTATATGACTTGTGGTTGCCTTCGCAAAATATGCATTCCTTGATTCCCTTTAATTTATTCTCAGAGGAGGCATGTAGAGCTGACACTGTACCTGGGCTATTCCTTTTTGTGGAAACTTTGGTGCTGTGCCTGCCTTTGTCCCTTGTTTACCATCCCATTGTGCAAACTCAACTCCCTCTCGTCTTGCTAATTCTGTGCCTAAAAGACTTAACATCTGCTGAAGGGGGATGTACACATGTTCTGCAGAGTGTCCCCTACTTAATTCAAGCAAAATTGAGCTAGGCAATTTAGACTCCAGTGTAGGAACCAACATTATACCATACTTTTCCATTCCTACACCCAAGTTGTCCAGGGACCTAGTTCTAATTTCAAATTCATCATATAACTGCCGTAACTCCTTGACACTATTAGGATTATTAACAGGAGGTATAGCTAAAAGTGCACGGAGGTGGCTTTTAATTAAGATCTCTGGCTTACCAAACCGTTTCTTTAATATATCCCAAGCCACATTATAATTAGCCTCTGTTAATGCTAATCCTGCTATAGTCTTTGCTGCCTCCCCTTCCAAGAGGGACCGCAAATAATTAAACTTCTCCACGGCACTTAACACTTGACTAGAATGAACTGCTGATTGAAAACTGTCTGCCCATCCTTGCCATTCCTGAATACTCCCAGAAAATGTTTTGAGTACAAGCCTCGGTAATTGAACTACAGATCTGTTAACCTTAACTTCATTATCAGACCTGGTCTCTAACTGTACTGAGCTACTAACTCTTTTGCTCGGAGGCCTACGTTAATTATATCATCAATAATCTCTTCAAAGTAAATTATGTTATTTTCTATTTCATCCTCTTCTATAAGAGCCTCAATTTTAACATTTACCTCACTTAGAGCAACCTTTTTAGTTTCTAATATGGAAAGCTGCGCAGTCACTAAGCGTAAATCCTCTTGCTCTATGGCAGAATCTATAGTGGCAATGACCTTTGTAATTAGACCTTTGTAGGCGCTTCTCCTTTTTATAAATTTGTTCAATTCAGATGCACTCATCTTCAATGTAAACAACCCTTGGGCTCAATACCAAATGAGCTGAATTGGCAGAAATACTTAACCAAACTGATCAAACGCAAATTTTACTTTCAAATAAACTGAATTGCTAGGTGGGGTACTAACCAACACCAGTATGGAATACCAATTTTTCCACCCAAGTAACTGGCGCACTGGTCTGCAACCTTCGCCTACGAATAATAAACCAAATTAACCAAACTGGTAAATGTAGGCCAAAAACAACGACAGACAAGGCCAAGTTTCGCAATTGGGCAACCAAACTTTCTACCCTGGGACCTTAATTCAATAATAACCCAAAATTAACCAAACCGGTAAAATGTAGGCCAAAACAACGACAGACGACTGGCCAAGTTTCGCAATTGGGCAACCAAACTTTTACCCTGGGACCTTAATTCAATAATAACCCAAATTAACCAAACCGGTAAAATGTAGGCCAAAACAACGACAGACGACTGGCCAAGTTTCGCAATTGGGCTACCAAACTTTCTACCCTGGGACCTTAATTCAATAATAACCCAAAATTAACCAAACCGGTAAAATGTAGGCCAAAACAACGACAGACGACTGGCCAAGTTTCGCAATTGGGCTACCAAACTTTCTACCCTGGGACCTTAATTCAATAATACTCAACCCGTCTAGGCCTAACTTGGGCTACAATTTGCACAATCAGAACTTTGCCGAAAAATAGTCACTGACTCAGTATTGGGGTAGAATCCGGTTCGAAGGACCATGTTATTTTATTATTTGTCGGGTTCAAAATCCCAGCTGAGCCGTGAACGGCCAAATTCTAAAGGGCCAGTTCTATCTGAAGCCCAAGTTAAGCTAAATTAAAACTTACGGATTTGAGATCCTATTAGGTCCTACCTCAGGGTAACCTCAGGGTTGCTGACTCGATGCGGGCCTACCTTTAGACCTTGTTACATGAATTTTAATGTAAACAAAAAGGGTACTATTTATGGTCTTCTTTCTCAACCTTGCAACAACAACGCAACCTGGACTATTGCACGGTGCAACAATCTTGTATCTAAACAACCAAACTGAATTGCAAGAGAGCTCTCTACAAGACCACACCCTGTACGTACGACATCCCACAAACGAGTAGAAAGAACGCGCGCGCCCCAAAATGATGCCAACAGTGTGACCAAACAATGATGCCACAAGAGCTCAAAAATGCTAGCTCTAAATTAAGTTAAGTTCAACCTTTTTTACAATTATGAGATGGATATATACACACCTTAACTTAATATATACAAGCAATGCTGCATCAATCAGCTTAGTCATCATATCGCCTTGGGACAAAATGGTTCTTCCTCTTCTAGATTTTCTAACACTCCCCACCGAAGAGGCATTGTTGTCGTTACCTTCCGCAAGGTTAGCCAAGCCTTCTCCATGAGGCTGTAACTCAAATGTTTCATCTTGACTATCTGTGATTTTGCTGATTTCTAAAGCATAGAGTTTTTGTATAGGTCTCTTTAACTTTCCTCCTGAAGTCTTTACCAGTGCAGACCTAACTAAATTGTCTTTGCCAACAAACAACTCTTCAATTATGCCAAGCTTCCAGCATTGCCTTGGTCTTTCATCCCCAATCATTACCACTTCTCCCACCTTGATACAATTTGCATTGGAGCCCTTTACTTGCCTGATGGGTAATAATTGAGTTCTGGCAAGTATTCCATCTGCCACCTCTTCCATAACTGATCTTGTAGCTCTTCAAGGTACCTGAACCGTCTGGTTAACTCTCCTTGAGTGCTCTGATAGGCTGCAAGTCTTCTGGCACACTGGGCTTGATGTTAATCGTTTACCACAAAGAAAATGATTTGGTGTCAATGGCTCTGCATCCTGCATACTGTTGTAAACAAAAGTGATAGGCCTACTGTTCACCATTGCTTCTACTTCACATAAAACAGTGAGAATTCTTCTTTGCTCAAATGAGCATTAGCTAAAAGTTTCTTTAATGGACACTTTACACTTCTCACTAGCCTTTCCCAAAATCCTCCCCACCATGGTGCTCTCTCAACAATAAACTCCCACTGTACCCCTTGGTGTGAAAAGTAGGATTGGAATCCTTCCTCTTTTAGCAAGGACCAAACTTCTTGGAGTTCCTTTGCAGCCTTTTTGAAGGTTTTTGCATTATCCGATATGATTTTATTTGGGAAACCCCTTCTGTTCACAAACCTTTTAAAGGCCAAAAGAAATACATCACTACTTAAGTTGCTTACCAACTCCAAATGGATTGCTCTGGTGGTAGCACAGGTGAAAAGACATATATAACCTTTGTTAGACTCCCCTCGCTCATACACATAGACTGGCCCTGCAAAGTCTACTCCCACTACATCAAATGGGGCAGTATAGACACACCGTTCTCTTGGAAGTGGAGCCACCTTTTCATAATAAGGCTTTGCACTCCAACGCTTGCAAACCACACATTTATGCGAGACTTTTTTCACTACTTGTCTAATTTTGGGAATCCAAAATTGTTGTCTAATCTCTATTATCACTTCTCTAACTCCCGCATGTAACAGCTTATGATGAGTATCCAGGATCAAAAGGTCCACAAAGTGCCCCCCAGAAGGTAGCAAAATTGGATGTCTTTTCTCCTCTGGAAGCCCAGAAAACTGTAGTCTACCTCCTACTCTCAATAAATCCTGATCCAAAAACACATCCAAACCCTTGAGCGCAGAATGTGTTGGTAGAACCTGTAATGGATGGCTGGTGAGCAATTCTCTCTCTTCACCAAATTTTTCCTTCTGCATATATACCACCCAGTATTTCCTGGCTTGCTGAATCTCATTACTGTTCAGAATTCCTTCCCTTCTTGTTTCTCCCTTAATGTTGTTGGTAAATCTATATACCCATGCTGTCACTCTTAACAATCTTTCAGACTGCTAATGTCCTCAAGCCTCAATATGGGGTCCTGCTGCATAACTTGACAACTGTTCACAGCGCATTTTCTCACCTCACTCACCCATGCTTCTTCAGCCTGGCATTCTCCTACAATAGGCTGATTAGAAGGCATTTTCACTTTCAAGTTTTAGCCACTCTGGCCCATTCCCCACAACTTGATTGTGAAGATCTTTCACTGAAATTCCTCGTGTTGTGTAAATCAGCGGGGTTTTTGGATGCCTGGACAATGCTTCCATTGCTTGGATCTGTGTGCGCTTGAATTTCCTCCACCCTATTGGCAACAATGGTTTCCATTTCCTTGCCTGACTTCTTAACCAGTGCCAACTATAGTGGAGTCTGTCCAATAATAGCTTGGAATTTCATAGAGGGCCAAAGACTTTCGCACTGTAATTGCAAGCCGACTAGCAATAACGGCACCCATCAATTCCAACCTTGGAACCGAAGCCTTTTCAAAGGTGCTACTCTGCTCTTTGCAGCAACCAACCTGCAACTTACTTCCTCTTGCAATGCGCCTCTTATATAAATCCAAGTTGCATAGGCTTCCTCACTTGCATCACAAAAGATGTGCAGCTCCAAATTGTCTGGACTATTGTTCAACTCTCCAAAGTACCATCTTGGGATTTCAATGTCTCCAAGATGTGCCAATTCTTTGAACCAATATTTCCACCTTACCACCATATGATCAGGTAACTCTTGGTCCCAACCAAGTCCAATTTCCCAGAGGCTCTGAAACCAAAGTTTTGACTTTATCACAAATGGAGCCAGGAATCGAAGAGGATCAAAGACCTTCGAAGCCAAACTAAGAGCTGTACTTTTTGTCCACCTTGTCTCATTCTCAGCCAGCTCTACTAAAGATTTCCCATTGAAGGTAAACAAATCATCATCTTGCTGCCAAACGATGCCTAGCACCTTTGCGTCTATTGCCCACAACTCCTTAATACCAGAATCCTCAATACTTTCTGCTGCATCAGGTACTACAGAGGAATGACTCATAAACTCTTGTAATTGCGAATGATTGGTCTGCCATTTTCTGAGCTCCATGCCAGCCTCCCTCATTATAGCTCTAGCCTCCATGAATATCTGTTTAGCCATTTCTGTATTATCCACGGAACATAGCAAATCATCATCATAAAAATTTTTCCTTATGTGTTCAATAGTGTTAGGATAGACTTCAGAATATTTCTTAAAATGGTACTGCATAGTAGCTGCCAACAGAAATGGACTAGAGCTGAGGCCAAACAACACTGACTTCATTCTATATGCTTGAACCTTAGGTTCATTTTCCAACAAGTCTTTCGTATCCACCCACAGATACCTTACTGCATCTCTGTCCTCTGGTTTTAACTTTATCCGCAAAAAGGCTTGCTTCACATCTGCAGTCAATGCTACTCTACCAAACCTGAATCTCAGTAACAAGGAAAATAAATCTGCATTAAATTTGGCCCAGCATCCAAACAGTCATTCAAGGACACACCACCTTTGTCCTTGGCTGAGCCATCAAAAACTACCCTCAGTTTGGTGGTAGTTTTGTCTCGCCGTACCACTGCATGGTGTGGCAGATAATGTGCCTCCTGGCTCACCAGCTCACCTTGCACCCTTTCAGCATAGCCCTCCCTTACATAACTTAGGATGGCCTCATCATATTCAATTAACAACAACTCATTTTTTCTTAGCCTGTACAATGAAGTCTCCAACCTCCGATTAGCTAGCTGAAGGTTTGAACCGGGTTTGCAAGAATCCTTCCATGGTAGGCCAACTTCATAGCAACCATCTCTAAACCCAATCCCTTTTTCAAATTGCTCTAAAACATCATTGTTCACTGTACTTGCCTGGTTGTCCTTTATGCCAATAGATTCAAGTTCCCAAAACGCTTTCAAATGCCTTTCCAGGCCATGTCTGTTCTCCTCAATCTTAACAAAAAGAGCCTTAACTTCCATTTCATTGCAATAACTACCATGTAGCATCCAGCCTAGCTTACTTTCAATAGCTACCGGGCCTTGAGATGTACGGACAATATTACCAGTGATGAAGTCCCAATAATAGTCAGCTCCAATCAAAAGACTAATATCTTCTGTTCCCTCAAACTTATTATTGCCCAAATTAATTCCTTTAACTTGCAATTCTTGGACACATGCCATATCTAAACAAGTAGTGACTGGAGCACAAAGTTCCTCAATCTCTACAGCTTGGACCTTGATAGTGGGACTTTGCGGTAACAACCCTTTAACCAGAACTTCTACTTCTTAATTTGGTTCGGTTTTGAACGGAACCCCCAAACCCAGAATTCTTAAATTTTCCCTCTTAAGTTCTTTAAACTTCAATTTTCTGGAAATCTGGTCTTAATAAAACTACACTGGCTACCACTATCAAACAACACTCTTACAGTAGCTTCTCCCTCATTCCCAATTAATAAGGCTGCAGTTGTTTGCAATAATTCCCCTTTACTTTTACTCCCTTGCATAGCAGTGGCATGTGCCACTGATGTCTCTACTTCTGGGGTAGGCCTACTAAGAGTGTTTTCACACAATAATGGCTGATGCCTACCATGACATTTTTTGCACAAAATTTTAAACTTACAAAACCTTGCTCTATGACCTTTCAAAAAACACTTAAAACATGCTGTGGACTTAGTTACCCTGTCTTTCTCTCCTCAAAGGGTAAGGCCTCAGCCACCTCACATTTATATGACTTGTGGTTGCCTTCGCAAAATATGCATTCCTTGATTCCTTTAATTTATTCTCAGAGGAGGCATGTAGAGCTGACACTGTACCTGGGCTATTCCTTTTTGTGGAAACTTTGGTGCTGTGCCTGCCTTTGTCCCCTTGTTTACCATCCCATTGTGCAAACTCAACTCCCTCTCGTCTTGCTAATTCTGTGCCTAAAAGACTTAACATCTGCTGAAGGGGGATGTACACATGTTCTGCAGAGTGTCCCCTACTTAATTCAAGCAAAATTGAGCTAGGCAATTTAGACTCCAGTGTAGGAACCAACATTATACCATACTTTTCCATTCCTACACCCAAGTTGTCCAGGGACCTAGTTCTAATTTCAAATTCATCATATAACTGCCGTAACTCCTTGACACTATTAGGATTATTAACAGGAGGTATAGCTAAAAGTGCACGGAGGTGGCTTTTAATTAAGATCTCTGGCTTACCAAACCGTTTCTTTAATATATCCCAAGCCACATTATAATTAGCCTCTGTTAATGCTAATCCTGCTATAGTCTTTGCTGCCTCCCTTCCAAGAGGGACCGCAAATAATTAAACTTCTCCACGGCACTTAACACTTGACTAGAATGAACTGCTGATTGAAAACTGTCTGCCCATCCTTGCCATTCCTGAATACTCCCAGAAAATGTTTGAGTACAAGCCTCGGTAATTGAACTACAGATCTGTTAACCTTAACTTCATTATCAGACTGGTCTCTAACTGTACTGAGCTACTAGACTCTTTTGCTCGGAGGCCTACGTTAATTATATCATCAATAATCTCTTCAAAGTAAATTATGTTATTTTCTATTTCATCCTCTTCTATAAGAGCCTCAATTTTAACATTTACCTCACTTAGAGCACCTTTTTAGTTTCTAATATGGAAAGCTGCGCAGTCACTAGCGTAAATCCTCTTGCTCTATGGCAGAATCTATAGTGGCAATGACCTTTGTAATTAGACCTTTGTAGGCGCTTCTCCTTTTTATAAATTTGTTCAATTCAGATGCACTCATCTTCAATGTAACAACCCTTGGGCTCAATACCAAATGAGCTGAATTGGCAGAAATACTTAACCAAACTGATCAAACGCAAATTTTACTTTCAAATAAACTGAATTGCTAGGGGGGTACTAACCAACACCAGTATGGAATACCAATTTTTCCACCCAAGTAACTGGCGCACTGGTCTGCAACCTTCGCCTACGAATAATAACCAAATTAACCAAACTGGTAAATGTAGGCCAAAAACAACGACAGACAAGTGGCCAAGTTCGCAATTGGGCAACCAAACTTTCTACCCTGGGACCTTAATTCAATAATAACCAAAATTAAACCAAACCGGTAAATGTAGGCCAAAACAACGACAGACGACTGGCCAAGTTTCGCAATTGGGCAACCAAACTTTCTACCCTGGGACCTTAATTCAATAATAACCAAAATTAACCAAACCAGTAAAATGTAGGCCAAAACAACGACAGACGACTGGCCAAGTTTCGCAATTGGGCTACCAAACTTTCTACCCTGTGACCTTAATTCAATAATCCCAAAATTAACCAAACCCGTAAAAATGTACGCCAAAACAACGACAGACGACTGGCCAAGTTTCGCAATTGGGCTACCAAACTTTCTACCCTGGGACCTTAATTCATAATACTCAACCCGTCTAGGCCTAACTTGGGCTACAATTTGCACAATCAGAACTTTGCCGAAAAATAGTCACTGACTCAGTATTGGGGTAGAATCCGGTTCGAAGGACCATGTTTTTTATTTTTTGTCGGGTTCAAAATCCCAGCTGAGCCGTGAACGGCCAAATTCTAAAGGGCCAGTTCTACCTGAAGCCCAAGTTAAGCTAAATAAAACTTACGGATTGAGATCCTATTAGGTCCTACCTCAGGGTAACCTCAGGGTTGCTGACTCGATGCTGGCCTACTTTAGACCTTTGTTACATGAATTTTAATGTAAACAAAAAGGGTACTATTTATGGTCTTCTTTCTCAACCTTGCAACAACAACGCAACCTGGACTATTGCACGGTGCAACAATCTTGTATCTAAACAACCAAACTGAATTGCAAGAGAGCTCTCTTACAAGACCACACCTGTACGTACGACATCCACAAACGAGTAGAAAAGAACGCGCAGCGCCCCAAAATGATGCCAACAGTGTGACCAAACAATGATGCCACAAGAGCTAAAAAATGCTAGCTCTAAATTAAGTTAATTTTCACTAACCTTACAATTATGAGATGGATATATACACACCTTAACTTAATATATACAAGCAATGCTGCATCAATCAGCTTAGTCATCATATCGCCTTGGGACAACAATGGTTCTTCCTCTTCTAGATTTTCTAACACTCCCCACCGAAGAGGCATTGTTGTCATTACCTTCTGCAAGGTTAGCAAGCCTTCTCCATGAGGCTGTAACTCAAATGTTTCATCTTGACTATCTGTGATTTGCTGATTTCTAAAGCATAGAGTTTTTGTATAGGTCTCTTTAACTTTCCTCCTGAAGTCTTTACCAGTGCAGACCTAACTAAATTGTCTTTGCCAACAAACAAACTCTTCAATTATGCCAATCTTCCAGCATTCCTTGGTCTTTCATCCCAATCATTACCACGTCTCCCACCTTGATACAATTTGTATTGGAGCCCTTTACGTTGCATGATGGGTAATAATTGAGTTCTGGCAAGTATTCCATCTGCCCCTCTTCCATATGATCTTGTAGCTCTTCAAGGTACCTGAACGTCTGGTTAACTCTCCTTGAGTGCTCTGAATAGGCTGCAAGTCTTCTGGCACACTGGGGCTTGATGTAATCGTTTACCACAAAGAAAATGATTTGGTGTCAATGGCTCTGCATCCTGCATACTGTTGTAAACAAAAGTGATAGGCCTACTGTTCACCATTGCTTCTACTTCACATAAAACAGTGCAGAATTCTTCTTTGCTCAAATGAGCATTAGCTAAAAGTTTCTTTATGGACCTTTACACTTCTCACTAGCCTTTCCCAAATCCTCCCCACCATGGTGCTCTCTCAACAATAACTCCCACTGTACCCTTGGTGTGAAAAGTAGGATTGGAATCTTCCTCTTTTAGCAAGGACCAAACTTCTTGGAGTTCCTTTGCAGCCTTTTTGAAGGTTTTTGCATATCCGATATGATTTTATTTGGGAAACCCTTCTGTTCACAAACCTTTTAAAGGCCAAAGAAATACATCGCTACTTAAGTTGCTTACCAACTCCAAATGGATTGCTCTGGTGGTAGCACAGGTGAAAGACATATATAACCTTTGTTAGACTCCCCTCGCTCATACACATAGACTGGCCCTGCAAGTCTACTCCCACTACATCAAATGGGGCAGTATAGACACACGTTCTCTTGGAAGTGGAGCCACCTTTTCATAATAAGGCTTTGCACTCCAACGCTGCAAACCCACATTTATGCAAGACCTTTTCACTACTTGTCTAATTTTGGGAATCCAAATTGTTGTCTAATCTCTATTATCCTTCTCTAACTCCCGCATGTAACAGCTTCTGATGAGTATCCAGGATCAAAAGGCCCACAAAGTGCCCCCCAAAGGTAGCAAAATTGGATGTCTTTTCTCCTCTGGAAGCCCAGAAACTGTGTTTACTCCTACTCTCAATAAATCCTGATCAAAAACACATCCAAAACCCTGAGCGCAGAATGTGTTGGTAGAACCTGTAATGGATGGCTGGTGAGCATTCTCTCTCTTCACCAAATTTTTCCTTCTGCATATATCCACCCATATTCCTGCTTGCTGAATCTCATTACTGTTCAGAATTCCTTCCCTTCTTGTTTCTCCCTTAATGTTGTTGGTAAATCTATATACCCATGCTGTCACTCTTAACATCTTTTCAGACTGCTAATGTCCTCAAGCCTCAATATGGGGTCCTGCTGCATACTTGACAACTGTTCACAGCGCATTTTCTCACCTCACTCACCCATGCTTCTTCAGCCTGGCATTCTCCTACAATAGGCTGATTAGAAGGCCAGTTTTCACTTTCAAGTTTTAGCCACTCTGGCCCATTCCACCACAAACTTGATTGTGAAAGATCTTTCACTGAAATTCCTCGTGTTGGTAAATCAGCGGGGTTTTGGATGCCTGGACAATGCTTCCATTGCTTGGGATCTGTGTGCGCTTGAATTTCCTCCACCCTATTGGCAACAAATGGTTTCCATTTCCTTGCCTGACTTCTTAACCAGTGCCAAACTATAGTGGAGTCTGTCCAATAATAGCTTGGAATTTCATAGAGGGCCAAAGACTTTCGCACTGTAATTGCAAGCCGACTAGCAATAACGGCACCCATCAATTCCAACCTTGGAACCGAAAGCCTTTTCAAAGGTGCTACTCTGCTCTTTGCAGCAACCAACCTGCAACTTACTTCCTCTTGCAATGCGCCTCTTATATAAATCCAAGTTGCATAGGCTTCCTCACTTGCATCACAAAAGATGTGCAGCTCCAAATTGTCTGGACTATTGTTCAACTCTCCAAAGTACCATCTTGGGATTTCAATGTCTCCAAGATGTGCCAATTCTTTGAACCAATATTTCCACCTTACCACCATATGATCAGGTAACTCTTGGTCCCAACCAAGTCCAATTTCCCAGAGGCTCTGAAACCAAAGTTTTGACTTTATCACAAATGGAGCCAGGAATCGAAGAGGATCAAAGACCTTCGAAGCCAAACTAAGAGCTGTACTTTTTGTCCACCTTGTCTCATTCTCAGCCAGCTCTACTAAAGATTTCCCATTGAAGGTAAACAAATCATCATCTTGCTGCCAAACGATGCCTAGCACCTTTGCGTCTATTGCCCACAACTCCTTAATACCAGAATCCTCAATACTTTCTGCTGCATCAGGTACTACAGAGGAATGACTCATAAACTCTTGTAATTGCGAATGATTGGTCTGCCATTTTCTGAGCTCCATGCCAGCCTCCCTCATTATAGCTCTAGCCTCCATGAATATCTGTTTAGCCATTTCTGTATTATCCACGGAACATAGCAAATCATCATCATAAAAATTTTTCCTTATGTGTTCAATAGTGTTAGGATAGACTTCAGAATATTTCTTAAAATGGTACTGCATAGTAGCTGCCAACAGAAATGGACTAGAGCTGAGGCCAAACAACACTGACTTCATTCTATATGCTTGAACCTTAGGTTCATTTTCCAACAAGTCTTTCGTATCCACCCACAGATACCTTACTGCATCTCTGTCCTCTGGTTTTAACTTTATCCGCAAAAAGGCTTGCTTCACATCTGCAGTCAATGCTACTCTACCAAACCTGAATCTCAGTAACAAGGAAAATAAATCTGCATTTAAATTTGGCCCAGCATCCAAACAGTCATTCAAGGACACACCACCTTTGTCCTTGGCTGAGCCATCAAAAACTACCCTCAGTTTGGTGGTAGTTTTGTCTCGCCGTACCACTGCATGGTGTGGCAGATAATGTGCCTCCTGGCTCACCAGCTCACCTTGCACCCTTTCAGCATAGCCCTCCCTTACATAACTTAGGATGGCCTCATCATATTCAATTAACAACAACTCATTTTTTTCTTAGCCTGTACAATGAAGTCTCCAACCTCCGATTAGCTAGCTGAAGGTTTGAACCGGGTTTGCAAGAATCCTTCCATGGTAGGCCAACTTCATAGCAACCATCTCTAAACCCAATCCCTTTTTCAAATTGCTCTAAAACATCATTGTTCACTGTACTTGCCTGGTTGTCCTTTATGCCAATAGATTCAAGTTCCCAAAACGCTTTCAAATGCCTTTCCAGGCCATGTCTGTTCTCCTCAATCTTAACAAAAAGAGCTTAACTTCCATTTCATTGCAATAACTACCATGTAGCATCCAGCCTAGCTTACTTTCAATAGCTACCGGCCTTGAGATGTACGGACAATATTACCAGTGATGAAGTCCCAATAATAGTCAGCTCCAATCAAAAGACTAATATCTTCTGTTCCCTCAAACTTATTATTGCCCAAATTAATTCCTTTAACTTGCAATTCTTGGACACATGCCATATCTAAACAAGTAGTGACTGGAGCACAAAGTTCCTCAATCTCTACAGCTTGGACCTTGATAGTGGGACTTTGCGGTAACAACCCTTTAACCAGAACTTCTACCTTCTTAAATTTGGTTCGGTTTTGAACGGAACCCCCAAACCCAGAAATTCTTAAATTTTCCCTCTTAAGTTCTTTAAACTTCAATTTTCTGGAAATTCTGGTCTTAATAAAACTACACTGGCTACCACTATCAAACAACACTCTTACAGTAGCTTCTCCCTCATTCCCAATTAATAAGGCTGCAGTTGTTTGCAATAATTCCCCTTTACTTTTACTCCCTTGCATAGCAGTGGCATGTGCCACTGATGTCTCTACTTCTGGGTAGGCCTACTAAGAGTGTTTTCACACAATAATGGCTGATGCCTACCATGACATTTTTTGCACAAAATTTTAAACTTACAAAACCTTGCTCTATGACCTTTCAAAAAACACTTAAAACATGCTGTGGACTTAGTTACCCTGTCTTTCTCTCCTCAAAGGGTAAGGCCTCAGCCACCTCACATTTATATGACTTGTGGTTGCCTTCGCAAAATATGCATTCCTTGATTCCCTTTAATTTATTCTCAGAGGAGGCATGTAGAGCTGACACTGTACCTGGGCTATTCCTTTTTGTGGAAACTTTGGTGCTGTGCCTGCCTTTGTCCCCTTGTTTACCATCCCATTGTGCAAACTCAACTCCCTCTCGTCTTGCTAATTCTGTGCCTAAAAGACTTAACATCTGCTGAAGGGGGATGTACACATGTTCTGCAGAGTGTCCCCTACTTAATTCAAGCAAAATTGAGCTAGGCAATTTAGACTCCAGTGTAGGAACCAACATTATACCATACTTTTCCATTCCTACACCCAAGTTGTCCAGGGACCTAGTTCTAATTTCAAATTCATCATATACTGCCGTAACTCCTTGACACTATTAGGATTATTAACAGGAGGTATAGCTAAAAGTGCACGGAGGTGGCTTTTAATTAAGATCTCTGGCTTACCAAACCGTTTCTTTAATATATCCCAAGCCACATTATAATTAGCCTCTGTTAATGCTAATCCTGCTATAGTCTTTGCTGCCTCCCCTTCCAAGAGGGACCGCAAATAATTAAACTTCTCCACGGCACTTAACACTTGACTAGAATGAACTGCTGATTGAAAACTGTCTGCCCATCCTTGCCATTCCTGAATACTCCCAGAAAATGTTTTGAGTACAAGCCTCGGTAATTGAACTACAGATCTGTTAACCTTAACTTCATTATCAGACCTGGTCTCTAACTGTACTGAGCTACTAGACTCTTTTGCTCGGAGGCCTACGTTAATTATATCATCAATAATCTCTTCAAAGTAAATTATGTTATTTTCTATTTCATCCTCTTCTATAAGAGCCTCAATTTTAACATTTACCTCACTTAGAGCAACCTTTTTAGTTTCTAATATGGAAAGCTGCGCAGTCACTAAGCGTAAATCCTCTTGCTCTATGGCAGAATCTATAGTGGCAATGACCTTTGTAATTAGACCTTTGTAGGCGCTTCTCCTTTTTATAAATTTGTTCAATTCAGATGCACTCATCTTCAATGTAAACAACCCTTGGGCTCAATACCAAATGAGCTGAATTGGCAGAAATACTTAACCAAACTGATCAAACGCAAATTTTACTTTCAAATAAACTGAATTGCTAGGTGGGGTACTAACCAACACCAGTATGGAATACCAATTTTTCCACCCAAGTAACTGGCGCACTGGTCTGCAACCTTCGCCTACGAATAATAAACCAAATTAACCAAACTGGTAAATGTAGGCCAAAAACAACGACAGACAAGTGGCCAAGTTTCGCAATTGGGCAACCAAACTTTCTACCCTGGGACCTTAATTCAATAATAACCCAAAATTAACCAAACCGTAAAATGTAGGCCAAAACAACGACAGACGACTGGCCAAGTTTCGCAATTGGGCAACCAAACTTTCTACCCTGGGACTTAATTCAATAATAACCCAAAATTAACCAAACCAGTAAAATGTAGGCCAAAACAACGACAGACGACTGGCCAAGTTTCGCAATTGGGCTACCAAACTTTCTACCCTGGGACCTTAATTCAATAATAACCCAAAATTAACCAAACCCGTAAAATGTACGCCAAAACAACGACAGACGACTGGCCAAGTTTCGCAATTGGGCTACCAAACTTTCTACCCTGGGACCTTAATTCAATAATACTCAACCCGTCTAGGCCTAACTTGGCTACAATTTGCACAATCAGAACTTTGCCGAAAAATAGTCACTGACTCAGTATTGGGGTAGAATCCGGTTCGAAGGACCATGTTATTTTATTTATTTGTCGGGTTCAAAATCCCAGCTGAGCCGTGAACGGCCAAATTCTAAAGGGCCAGTTCTACCTGAAGCCCAAGTTAAGCTAAATTAAAACTTACGGATTTGAGATCCTATTAGGTCCTACCTCAGAGTAACCTCAGGGTTGCTGACTCGATGCTGGCCTACTTTAGACCTTTGTTACATGAATTTTAATGTAAACAAAAAGGGTACTATTTATGGTCTTCTTTCTCAACCTTGCAACAACAACGCAACCTGGACTATTGCACGGTGCAACAATCTTGTATCTAAACAACCAAACTGAATTGCAAGAGAGCTCTCTACAAGACCACACCCTGTACGTACGACATCCCACAAACGAGTAGAAAGAACGCGCAGCGCCCCAAAATGATGCCAACAGTGTGACCAAACAATGATGCCACAAGAGCTCAAAAATGCTAGCTCTAAATTAAGTTAATTTTTCACTAACCTTACAATTATGAGATGGATATATATACACCTTAACTTAATATATACAAGCAATGCTGCATCAATCAGCTTAGTCATCATATCGCCTTGGGACAACAATGGTTCTTCCTCTTCTAGATTTTCTAACAGAAATAAACAACACTCAGCCAATAGAGTGGAACGTCAACGCGAAGAAGAGACGACGTCAAACCGAAACATCAACGCGCTGGTGGAAAAACTTTCTCAAATCTCCGTGCAGCGGGCTGTCTACGGTTGGCCAGACTGGCAGTCGACAGCCTGTTGCGTGGTACGGTCAGAGTGCCGATCGGCTCCCGGGGCCGGACCTATACCAGCGTTCTATTTTTTCATTTAGTGGGAGCAATTGCCTGCCGGACGTGCTCCCCGGACTACTCTTACTCTCCGGCGACATTAAAACTAATCCAGGCCCCACTACAACTTACACATGTCACCATACACAAAGACATAGACACAATAGGACCATGAGACACATACAGAAGCATAATACTAATATATTACAGTACAACGTAGATGGCCTCGCAAACAAAATCATGCAGTTTAGGGAATTCGTACACAAACAAAACATTCACATAGCACTTATACAAAAAACAAAACTAAAACGCGCACACAAAATACCCACCACCCCTGACTTCACGGCGATCTGTCAAGATCATACTGGGGGTCACGGGGGTGGACTCATCACTTACATACGTAAAAGCATTAGCTACACTAATGCCACCCAAAGCATTACAAACACAATCCGAGCAGATAACACGATGGAAATACAGGCAGTTAACATTAAAACACGCGCAAAACATAACACCACACTCATCAACATTTACATTCCACCAGATAGTTCACCTCAGGTGCCAGCCAGTTACAATCCACAGTTACGCAATCTGGCCTCTCTCACTAATGTCATCTTAGGAGGAGACTTCAACGCTAAAGACACTAGTTGGTACCTGCATAACCAAAACAACACCAGAGGCGTCAACATAGCCACACAACTAAACAGCCTCTTCATTCTTAACAACACAGAAGAACATACACACATACCACATCAAGCAGGATACTCAAACTCTTTCCCAGACATAACGTTCTGTTCTCCCTCACTAGCAACACATACACACTGGAGAACGGAAAAACAACTGTCATCAGACCACCTGCCCATCATCATTACAACACGTTCTACACTCTGCCCCCAACAGCCTTAGGCACACTTACAGAAATTACAAGAAAGCTGATTGGGAACAATTCAAAATACAGGGTGTCCCAGAATTAACTATCTATTTCAATGAAATCGGACAAATTTTTTAAAAACACACTTTTATTTATGTTTATCATGTTTAATATGTGTTAAAAATGTATAAATTTCTAAATTTTTTTCATAATTTTATTTTCATAATTTTTTCATTATCTGGTCCAATGAAAGACCGTCTGAAGTCATAGAATGGCAAAGAGACTCTCCAAAAGTTAACGTGTGGCTTGGAATGACCAAATCCAAAATTTATGGTGCTCCATCTTGTTGAAACACAACATTATCAAGAATGCCATCATCAAGAAGCTGTGGTTCGAGAAACTGCTGAAGCATATCAAGGTAGACGGTACCTGTTACAGTTGCCTCCGCAAAGAAGAATGGGCCATAAATTTTGGATTTGGTCATTCCAAGCCACACGTTAACTTTTGGAGAGTCTCTTTGCCATTCTATGACTTCAGACGGTCTTTCATTGGACCAGATAATGAAAAAATTATGAAAATAAAATTATGAAAAAAATTTAGAAATTTATACATTTTTAACACATATTAAACATGATAAACATAAATAAAAGTGTGTTTTTAAAAAATTTGTCCGATTTCATTGAAATAGATAGTTAATTCTGGGACACCCTGTACAGACTGAGGAACAATTCACCACATTAAACAGTACACCCATCATAAACATCAATACAACACTCAAGACATTCAATCAGATCATCAATAATGCAAACAAATACATACCCAAGGGCAACATTAGGAAATACAACCCAAATTACATTAGAGAAATAGCCCACCTCATAAGGCAACGTAACAACCTCAAACATAACACAAAAACACCATACACAGATGCCATAAAACAGCAGATACAATAGCTCAACATAGAAATAAGCAACAAACTTGAAAAAAAAACCCAGAAACATTTAGGGAATTCATAACAACACTAAACCACTCCACAGATACATCCAGGCTATACAAGACTATAACCAGCATTACCCACTCTAACAGCGGCATTCACACCTCACACGCGGCTATCTGTCGCAGCCAAAATAATATCCCAACATATACACAACAAGCTAACATTCTAGTTAATCACTACGCAAAGATAAGTCACTTAAACAGAGACAACAACCAGAAACACACAAACAGACAAACAGCCAGACACAAGAAAACCTACAGACTCGACACGACCATTACACCCTTCAGTACAGACCAGACCACCAAGATCATCAAAAACACTAAGAATTCGAAGGCTACTGGACCAGACAACATATCTAACATACACCTTAAACACTTGGGCCCAAAGGGAATACTAACCCTCACAAATATCAGCACATATTCATACCAACACTGTATTATTCCTGACATATGGAAACAAGGTAAAATTATTACACTACTCGAACCAAACAAAAATCCAACAGAACTAGCTTCCTATAGACCTATTACTTTACTATGCACTCCTTCCAAAGTAACAGAAAGACTAATCTTACAAATCACCAACCCACACATATCACTATCGCCTACTCAACATGGATTCAGACCTCACCACTCAACCACGACATTACTCACTAACCTCACGCAGCACATCATGGATGGCATCAACTCCAGACGACCAGCTCAACGTACGCTATTAGCAACAATAGACATTAGTAAAGCATTTGATGCTATCCCACGCTTCCCTCTCATAAACAAAATACTCAACACAAACATGACAATAACATCAAAAGGTGGCTGAGCAACTATCTTTCAGGAAGATACATGTCACATTTAATGGCAAGTCATCCAAAAACAAGCTTTTTCCAAACGGGGTCCCTCAAGGTTCTTTTCTCTCACCAGCACTATTCAACACACATGCATGACATTCCAACACCCATAGATAACAAGCTTACCTTGTCATCATATACAGATGACATCACTCCAACATCCACCCACAACAACATCGACACCACTACAAATAACTACAAACATACATAAACAGTATACAAGTCTGGCTCACACACAATAGACTCAAAGTAGCGCCCACAAAATCAACCATCACCTTGCTAACAAGCAACACAAAAGAATACCAAATAATTCCATAGCTTACACTAAACAACATTTTCAAATATACGTAATAAATAAAATAAACATATCGTTAACGGTAAGTATATATATATATATATATATATATATATATATATATATATATATATATATATATATATATAATATATATATATATATATATATATATATATTAGGGTGTCCCAAACTCATAGGGGGCCAAAACATTTTTCGGGATACAAATCCGCTCGTGTTGCGCTCTTTTGATGTTTCCCATTAGAAGTCTTCCTGCGAAATTTCAGAGAGATCGAAGGAAATTTAAAGGTCCCGAACTTTGAATACTTTATTTCTCCTCTTAACTGAAAGGCAAATTAACTGAAATATTTCTCTCAAAAGTTCTATCACAAAGATGATTATACAAAATAAACATGTATTTTAATCTTAACACACAAACAACAATTTCAAAGCATTACATTTATGCATTTTAACTAAACACGTGTTTCATGAGATCCGTTTTTGTTCCCTTCCGGCTCACATTCCGTCGGTGTGAGTGGACAGTTCGAAGGAGGAACTGGAGGTCTTCTTCATCACGGCACAGAGGTTTGCTTGTGTATTTCTCAATGAGGGCGATGCCTCGCTCTGCTGCATCATTGACCACCATCAGTTCTGCAGCTCGGCTCTTTGCCAGACGGTAGTTTTCGTCAGTAGGCCATGTTTCAGGGTCTTTGGTGAGGAACGTGGGCTCAACTTGGAGAAACTGGAAGAGTGTGGTGGATCGACTCGTCACCCACGGACTTAAACGGCCATCCACTTGCAGTCCCTTGCCTTGGACCCGTTTGAGTCCTTTCCCAGGGCGCTTTTTCAGGTTAGCCGTCATGTTACGCTTTTCATTGTCGTCAACTCTGTCATCAAACAGTGCAAGACAGATTAAGTCCTCCGAGATATACCACAGATGACGGAGCACATCCCGGTAAGCTGTGTTTCCAACGTCCTTGTCAGGGTAACCTACAAGAAGATTGCACAGCCTAACGTCATTTTTGGGAGATTTGATGGCGATGGGAGCCTCGTGCCAGTGACGCACGTATACAAGGCTCACGAAGAGAGCCATACGGCGAACCCCTTGCAGTTCTTGGAGACGAAGTTCGGAGAACTGGGACTGCAGTAATGCTATTTTCAGGCAGTAAATACCTTTGGCCATCCATCTGGCCTGATGGTAAGCCCCTGGAGGCCGAAGCTGGTAACGTCCTACGTCGTCTCCGAGGTACAAGAGGCTCAGTCGAAGAAGTTCTTCATAATCCTCTCGAGGATGATTACCACTTCTTAAGGCATCGCGGAGATAGTCTATTACCTCAAGTCGCATTTGTGAAAGGCAGGCATTGTCATTTATGAAGGCTTTAGCCACCTCGTCCTTGTCAAATGCATCC
Organism: Bathynomus jamesi; assembly: GCA_023014485.1. Classification (NCBI taxonomy): domain Eukaryota; kingdom Metazoa; phylum Arthropoda; class Malacostraca; order Isopoda; family Cirolanidae; genus Bathynomus; species Bathynomus jamesi. The sequence continues at coordinate 118,271 of JAJOZX010009302.1, forward strand.
AACTGACAGTGGTTCATTGATGGCCAGGCCTCCTTGAATCTCCTGAAAAGTGGGATTTGAGGACTTGGTGGTGTTCCTAGGCACACGACGAACACATCCTTGAGAATCACTTCGTGAACGTGATGACGGCAAGCAAACCATAAAAGAGATCTCCCCACTGCCGCTTCCAAACGCGCACACGCACCTTGCACTATCCCTGTGTTTGATGCCGTCGTGTCAAACACCATGCCTATGATCTTGTCCTCAATTCCGACTAGGGTGAGCGCTTGATGGACTGCGCTTGCCATTTGCTGTCCTGTGCCGTCTATTATTTTCGGTGCTCCTAATAGCTCTTCCACACCGTCCCCAGTCACCACAACAACAATCCGATCGACTGACTTACCCTCCTGTTCGATGTCAGTGAGTATCTTTGTGTCCCAGTGGATCTGCAATCGAGGTGGAAGCTGCTCGAGGTGGCCAATAACATTGGTCCCTATCATTGCACGGGCCTTTTGTCGGAAGCGGTGAACCGTGCTCTTTGATGGAACACTGTCAGGACCGAGAGCTAGGGATTTTGCAGTCGCAGCAAACGCTGATGTTGCCTGTCGAACAGAAAGGCCCTCGCGATCCCAAGTTGCTGCCAGGTCAAGATCACTCAGACTTTCTTTTAGTCTGTCATGTTTTGGGAGCTTTCGAAGGTTTAAGTCCACAAGTGACGGCTTCGTTTCCACTGTCAGCTGACGATGTGCTAGAACTGCTGTCGGTAGCCTCTTCTGTGACTCCTACAGCTAGAGCCTCCTCCGTTTGACGCCGGTGTGCCCGCTCAAGAGCTCTTTCCCTTTCCTGTCTTTTCATTGTGGCTGCATTATATTTTCTATCTTCACCTCCAATGTAACTCGTATGTCGATCTGCCCTTTGGGAAATGAGGAATTCCTTGTCTTCAAGAGGGATATCTCCCCGATCCAGAACGTCTGAGCGGGCGACATCAAAAAATCCTCCATATCAGCCAAGAATACATCCCGCTGCATATTGTAAGTCATTCCAGTCTTGTTCTTGTTTTTATGCAAATTTCGATACCTCTGAACCAAAGCTTTCAGTTTAGTCGAGGCATGAACGGAGGTTGTTGCCAGATTCGAGTTGGCTCTAGCCCAGATTTCTAATACAGCTGATATTACAGCCTTGACACTGCTGGAATCTGTCTTCTTTTGGTCGCGGTGATGGTAGAAGAAAAGGAGCAACACGTCCATATTACTTGGTAATTGAGATTTAGCCAGCTCTGCTATCGGAGACCTCTCAAGAAGCCACAACTTGATATTTGATCTTGTCAACGCCATAATGATCAATTCTGAAAACAAAAAAAAAGTCATCAAACGTCGGGACCTCTAAATATCATCTGATCGAGTTAAAAATCACATAGCCAATGCTTTAGCCCAAACCACATCCGGGCATGACACGAGTGGTCAGGTCGTCTTAAGAAAACAAATTGGGACACCCTAATATATATATATATATACACATTCAACTGCAAAGAACACGCAGTATAAATAACGTAAAGAACGACGCTTGTATAGGAGATATTCCGCGCAAGACGAGAGAGAGAGAACGAAACAAATGAAAAAATGAGGTAACCACCCGGGAATCGAACCCGGGATCTTCCGATTGCCGGTCAGATGCGATACCATTACACCATGGGCCTCACTCTTCCAAATGCCGTAATTCTTCTACATACTCGCAGAAACCAATGCCCCAAGGGGGCACCTCCCGCATGCCGTAACATTATATACATTCAACTGCAAAGAACACGCAGTATAAATAACGTAAACGTAAAGAACGACGCTTGTATAGGAGATATTCCGCGCAAGACGAGAGAGAGAGAACGAAACAAATGAAAAAGTGAGGTAACCAAGCGTCGTTCTTTACGTTATTTATACTGCGTGTTCTTTGCAGTTGATGTATATAATGTTACGGCATGCGGGAGGTGCCCCCTTGGGGCATTGGTTTCTGCGAGTATGTAGAAGAATTACGGCATTTGGAAGAGTGAGGCCCATGGTGTAATGGTATCGCATCTGACCGGCAATCGGAAGATCCCGGGTTCGATTCCCGGGTGGTTACCTCATTTTTTCATTTGTTTCGTTCTCTCTCTCTCTCGTCTTGCGCGGAATATCTCCTATACAAGCGTCGTTCTTTACGATATATATATATATATATATATATATATATATATATATATATATATATATATATGACGAAACATTCAAGTACTATGGTACCCAAAGGGTACGGTATCGTAGGTGCCAGGCACCTGGTAACGTTTCCGATATGTGTTAGACACACCTTCGTATCCCTAAGTTCCTTCACGCCCCCAGTTTCTGTGCCCGAAATTTGTGGGTCCCTACAGTCAGTTGTTGTTTAGCCGATCAGCCCACCATGATCGAGCAAACCGGCGGCACGCAGGTAACCGATCGCCCTCTCCGGAGTGGACCAGAGGTTCAGCGCACACTAGTGATGTTATGTTGTGTTCTATGTTGTGCTAGAGTGGTACAGTCTGTCATAATGTGTTCAATTGTTTGTGGTGTGTCCTGGCACAGGTGGCAGGTGTCGTCTGTGGAGTTGTCTAGTCTGTGTTTATTTGTCTGTAAGTTGGGGGTGATGTCCACATCGGAATCGTGCTAAGTTAACTCGATCCGATCTGCTCAGGCTGATCTCTGACCTGTTAATGGGTGGCGGCTTCGCACCTAGGACCGCATTCGGACCGAGTCGTGTCAGTGCTTTGTGGGTTAGGTGTGTGTGTATGTGTTTTCCGTACTGTGTGATGTCCTTGGGGCGTGGTATGGAATGGAGTATTTGGTTATGTCTCTGGTGTTACCTTAATGGTGCGAGGTGTCGGTGCATGATTGTACATGTAATGGCAAGGGTGTTGTGGGTTAGTTGTCGCTGCTGCCATGAATTGTGTTCCCCTCATGTCTAAATGTTCCCTAACTTTCAGTATTTTTGTTTCTGTGTGCAGGTGTTCTATTGGTGTTGTTTGAGTGCATCCTGTAATGATACGAAGTGCGTTGTTTTGTATTGTCTGTAAGGTGTTTATGTGTGTGTTTGAGATAATGGGTGCCCAGCATGGGCTAGCATAGTCCATAACTGAGCGAATATATTGTTTGTATATGAGTGATGTTTCCTGCTGGTGTCCAAAGTTTGTGCCTGTTAGTACCCTAAGCGTGTTAAGTCTTGACGTACATTTTTTTTAATGTCCTGAATGTGGTTTGCAAAAGATAATGATGTGTTGTATGAGACCCCAAGTATTTTGTTTAGTGTAAGCTGTGGAGTTATCTGGTGTTCTTTTGTATTGCTTGTAAGCAAGGTGATGGTTGATTTTGTGGGCGCTACTTTGAGTCTATTGTGTGTGAGCCAGTCTTGTATACTGTTTATGTATGTTTGTAGGTTATTTGTAGCGGTGTCCATGTTGTTGTGGGTGGAAGTTAGTGTGATGTCATCTGCATATGATGATAAAGTAAGCTTGTTATCTATGGGTGTTGGAATGTCATGCATGTATAAGTTGAACAGTTGGTGAGAGAACAGACCCTTGAGGGACCCCGTTTGGAAAAAGCTTGTTTTTGGATGACTTGCCATTAAATGTGACATGTGAGTATCTTCCTGAAAGATAGTTGCTCAGCCACCTTTTGATGTTATTGTGTATGTTTGTGTTGAGTATTTTGTTTATGAGACGGAAGCGTAGGATAGCATCAAATTCTTTACTAATGGCACGGTCAGAGTGCCGATCGGCTCCCGGGGCCGGACTTACAGTCAGTTGGGGTGGCTGGTCACCCTCATCTTCTAAGCACACTAGTTCCTTCAGCGAGTCAAAGTTAACGACCCGACGCGACGGTTCGCCTGGTTAAGCGTGATGCCCTTCGCCTTCACGATATATTTCATCTCTTCTCTCACCCGTACCCCATAAATTTTTGGACCTGTTGATACAAAGGAGTCAGCGTATGCACTATCACCATACTTATCCTTGATCTCGTCAGTCAACTCTCCGAGGAATTCACCAATAGGCGGCATGTATTCACCCTCCCTCGCTGTGAATATTACGCTGTCTGTGTCAGCGTACAGGACCCTCCGCCCAAGAGTGCAGCAGTCCCCAAAGCTTGATGCGTGCGTATGCCGTTGTGAAGCTGGCTACAGGTATGTTTGTAACACGTGAGGTATCTGTGACCAATTCGGCGATGTTGTACAGAGGCGTACCAATACTTTTTGCCGCTCGGGGCGAAAATGCCACCGCCCCCCACCCCTGCAACAATTTTAAATTTTAAAAACAATTCCTTTACAAAAATACACTTCTAAACAAAACTTTTATTGGAAGAAAAACTTAAATAAAGCAACTTCAATTTTAACAATACTACATAATGTACCGTACATAATACACTACATAATTTTAACAATAACTATATAATGTATAATGCCTAGTTAAATTTTCGGACTTTCATAACAGAAAATTCATGAATGATTTTTTATATGTCCATTGTCTCTGCAACTTCGCGTTCAATTGAAATAATCGCCAAATTGCTCAGTCTAGATTGACTTATAGTTGACCTGAGGTAAGTTTTTATAAGTTTCAGTTTCGAGAAACTTCGTTCGCAACTTGCCACGGACATGCATGTAGTTAGACAGATCCGGAGGGCAATTGTTATATGAGGCAAAGATTCCACTAGATCCCATTTAACGATCCACTGAAGTAGTTTTAACATATCCCAGTTCTTTGGATCATCGTCGACGCTTATGCTTTCGAAACTGAGCAAATGTCTGCGCAAACGCTTTATTTCTTCCAGTAGACTTCCTTGATTAATGTCATTGTAGATGGAAGAAAAATTATTGACCTTGGTATTAATTTCTTCATCTTTGGACTGATTCAAAAGGTACGAAGGAGACAGAAATTCAAAGCGATCATTCATGTTTTTAAGACAAACTGTGCGTTTTTCAATTTCTGCTAATAAACGATCCATGATTTCAAAAAATTCTCTGCGTACATCCTCTTGCACGGTCAATCCAGCATCACGAGCTTGCTCTCCAGGCATTCTTCTCCGTCTCCTGACTCTGCGGTCTATACTGATATCCATTTCATTACAGAACTCTTCGGCGGCATCTGCAGCGTTTGATACTACTGCCTCTCGTTCATTAGTTAAAAACACGGATAAAGAGTTCATTTTTAATGCACACTGGTCCAAAGCAAGTCCCTTTCTTTGAAAATATAGCTGAGCATCATTGATTTCTTTCAGCACTGGATCCCAGAAAAATAAGTACACAATGAATATGTATGACATGATGGAGGTCAATAGAGCTTCAGCATCGCCCTTTGTGTCCAGATTTTCGGAGACCCCTTCACTCAGTTCTTCCAAGGCACTAACAACGTGAGTCAAGTTCTTCTTAAGACTAGAAACAGCATCATACTTAGCACTCCACCGCGTATCAGAGACTCGCTTGACAGTGATTTTGGAATGTTTTGTTAAGACATCCCAACGATGAGTAGAGGAAGAAAAGTAGACGAAAATTCGTTCAATTGTTCCAAAGAAAGTTACAGCATTAGGACTCAGTCCCGCGGCATGAACTCCAGCCAAGTTCAGCGAGTGGTTATTGCAAGGAATGAAAACAGCGTGTTTGCTAACATCAAGAATTCTGCGTTGAACTCCAAGATGAATACCTGCCATCGTAGCAGCATTGTCATACCCTTGACCATAACAATTCTGGATATCCAGCCCATCCTCACGGAGCTTAGTGACAATGAGATCAGTAACTGCCTCAGCAGTCTTCCCCTCTAATTTAATAAAATCAACGAAGGATTCCTTCACCTCTACATTACCATCTTTAATCGACACATAGCGAATTACCTGAGACATCTGATCAATATGCGATATATCTGGTGTACTATCGAAAATTATTGCAAAGTACTTTGCACTAGACACATTATCAATTATACATTTTCGAACATTACAGCCGATTAGTGTGATGAACTCATTTTGAATGTTAGGTGACAAATACGTAGTGGATATCTTGTCAGTCATTCGTATTTTTGTAAGATGTTCCCTAATTACTGGGTCATATTTGCCCATTAGTTTTATTAACTCCAAAAAGTTTCCAGAATTGCCAGCTAGCCCAGCTTCTTCATTTAAGTTCTCTCGGTGCCCTCGGAATGCAAGATCTTGTTTTGCCAAGAACATGATGCAGTCATAAATTCGTCTCAGTATTTCTTTCCACTTAGCAGTAGCATGTTTTATTTGCAACTGATGTGCATTATCTATTGTAGCATTCAACTGAAGGCGCATAGACAACTCTTTCCATTGTTCAAATCATCGGGTATGATATGGACTGTTTTCATGTTCAGGTACTCTTGGATTCAGTTTCCTCCAGGCAAAAAATCCTTCTTCTTTTCCAAATGCACTGGAGATGTTGTTGAAGAGACGACAGCAAAAGCAATGCAAGCTACATTTTGAAGGTGAGAAGATTAGCCATGACCTTTCAATTTTTTCGCCATTTTCCAAAGTTTTGAAATACCAAACTTTTGACATTGACCTATTGTTTGAATCAGCTGGAAAGGGTCCATTCATGTTTTTCAAATGTGATGGTCCACGTTTAATGAGTTCGATTCTCAAATTGTCCGTCATTGGAACGGGCCAGTTGCCAGAATCGTTATTAAACAGACTCTGTGGGTGATGGGTGGGTGGGTGACTTTGTGATGTAGATGCGGGTTGATCCTGATTATTTGGGGGTTCACTTGAAGTTGCCGCTTGAACATCTATCTCTAAAGATATATCACATTGCGGTTGATATCCTTGCTTCCCAGAAGGCACTGAAGGTGTGTCTGAGAATCCCATTAACTGATGAAATCGCTTAGCAGCACGCTTGCCTTCCTCCTCTTTTTTTTCGCGAAGATTCTTGTATGCAGCACCACTCAGTCTCTGTCGTTTGCTCATGTTTGCTAATTCAGTAGGGTATCTGCAAAATAAAACAACCATTAGTTATTAACATCATCAAAGCTCAAAGAATGCAAAGCCTAACCTAAATAATATAGGGAAAGTCTGAAAAATAGGGCTGGCAACCTTTCCGATGTGAAAATTTAACGCAACTATTTGTGGAAATAGTGGCATTGAGGTGGCATATATAGCATTTAATGATGATTTTTCATCAAAACCATGGATATTTTGTACACAAATAACGCGCGACAATGATGATATATAATTTTTGGGAGGGTTGCAGTTTAAAACATAAAAACCCAAAATTTTGCATACTGCGCCCGCCTGACAGTAATTTGCCGCCCCTCGGGAAGTGCCGCTCGGGGCGGTCGCCCCTCTCGCCCCTCCCTTGATACGCCACTGGTTGTACTTTATTATGTATGTATTACCTACATTCACGATCTCCATGACCTCTTTATCGGGGGCATTGTCATAATCCCACACCTCGTTATAACTTTGGGCTAGATGAACGTTCCCCTCTCCTGTATGCTGTGCAAATTTTCTCCAAAGACTATTTAGGCACAACTTTGCACTAAAGCGTTTGCCAGAGTTCTTAACAGTTTTGGGCCCGGTCAAGGTGTATCCCTTCACGGTCACGGTAGCGCTGAATATACGCCGATTTTTCACCCGCGGTTTCAACCCCTCGCGGATACCCTGATGCTTCTACCTTATCCTTCAAAAATGTGTTTATATATGGCGTGAAAAGGTTGGGTAGCTACTGAAACCTCCACACCTCATATATCTTCAATATTCTGTAGCCATGGCGAACGGCTAGGGACATCTCAGGACTTGTATATACGCCTCTGATCTTCCGCTGGTTGGTTGTGTGATTACAGGCCCCATTGTTCTCCTCTGCGCACTTCACGCACAGGGAAAACATGAGCTTGTGATCTATAACGACGGGTAAGATCGGCATCCATAAATCGCGAGGGGGGAGAACGTCTACGAAAGAAAGACCGAAATAATTCTTCTTCAAATTTGCTGAGAACTCATCGATGGTGGGAAGGGCTGGGCCCACCAGCTTTTCAGGTACTCCTACGGGGTACGGGTTGTTCTTCATCACATAGAGATATAAAGAACAGAAGTCAGTAATGGAATTTCACGCCCTCCGCAGGCGGAAAGTATAGCTTGAATGGGTTTGTACGCCCTCCGCAGGCGGAAAGTATAGCTTGAATGGGTTTGTACGCCCTCCGAACAAGCTATCACCGTATTTTAGAGGATCCAACACCATTGAGCGTTTCATTGTGTTTATTTGTTCACGGTACTGACCATCTGTTTCCATCCGTGCATCATACTGGGAGCCTATAAGCTGATCACGGGTGCGGGTCCATACAAGACTGTCAGCAGGAGATCTACCCTGGATATCTCCTACGATTCCACACTCAGGACGTGGGCATCCATGCCACCAGCAACCGTTAAAGGAGTACACAGTCTTCTCATCAGTGGCCCGGTCTTCGCTTAGGCCATCAACCCAAAAAACACGACCATTGATCTTAATGGGTACTTACCCCCGTGTTGCGGGCATGTTTTATGTATACACCGGTTTGCTGCTGTAAGTGTATGAGCATGTAAATAGCCTTGTGTCCATAACTGCGAGGGTTGTTTCTGTGAATGACGGTTAAAGTGTTTTTAGGCATGAAATTGTTCTTGAACGCAGTAAAGCACAATGAGGCGATTGTGGTTGCGACTTGCAGCGGATCGCAGTTGAAACGGTCTATGTACAATGTACATCCTTCTAAAGGCTCGGAAACATACTCTAAGCACGCGCACATAATTCACGCAATGACGCTCACATTCATCAGCTATACTGTAAGGATTATCTTCATTAAAACTGTTGTAGTAGCGGTCAAAATCTTCACGCTCACTATCACTCATGTTGGTGTAGTTAAAGTAATGTTTGGGGGGAGGTAGTCCTACGTAATTTAAAGTGTCGCTAGTGAGGAAAGTGTAAGGGAAATACCCTTTTGAAACTTCGGCGGCTACAACCATCACCTTGGGTAGCTTGGCTAGTTTACAAAGTGTGAATAATAAAGTGTCTTTAAACTGAACATTACCCCTTATTTACATTTGTATAAGTTTGTTTCCCCTTTTCAAGGGGTCGCCTGTAAATATCTCCGATTACTCGTGTTCAAGCAGTTCCTTATAAAGGAACTGTGTGTCAAATTTTGCCCCGTTATGGGCAAGAATATACAGTAATTTTTTTTAACTTGTCCGCTAACTTGACAATATAGGATACAAAGAGTTTCACAGGGCTGTCGTGTGCGATCGTTTTAAAAACGTTTGTCCGTTTACCACATTTGTGACACTCATCACACTCGACTTCCATGCACTCATCGCAGATGGTCTGGCTTACAAGTAGATGTGGGATAACCTCTTTTGTTTCAGGGTTTGCGTAAGTTTCTGTATTGTAGTACACCGTTATACAGGGTTTATTCTTAGGCTTAGCATCTTTCATATAACATACATGCTTTACTCCGTCCGCCTTATATTTTTCATGACATGTAGAACAGTGAATTTCATTACATTTATGCTTGAAATCTCCCCAATTATCCATCATATGAAACATACCACATTCACAGATTCTCATTTTCCTGCACGTGCCAATTGACTTATGTAGCTCAAAGCATTTATTATTGAAAAATATACTCTGCACACATTACATTCCCTCTTCTCAGCTTCAACTAACGGCTTTCACATTTGGGGCTTTTACACTGCTCACATACCATGTGGCATTCCCTACAATGTTTCACTATATCATCCGCAAACTCGAGACACCCCTTACACAAATTATGATGCCTTCCGTATTTTCGACTTTTATCATAACTCGGGTAGAGAGTCCTTATATTACGGATGGGGAGATACGTTGTTCCTGACAATGCTAAAATAATTAGGGGTCTTGTACGATCTCGCACACAGCTTTTAAAAACATACACAGTCCTACGACGATCATCCATTCCAAATACAACTATACGAACATTCATTTCCTGCTCTACCCTTCTCAGCTCTTCAGGACCCATATTACACTCAAACTCCAGCTTGCAATCTGAAGCCAGTTTACGGGCACGCTGCACAACCGTAGGCAAATTTTTTTAACCCAGGTATTTAGTACAGCAAACATATGAGCTAGACTACTGCTATAAAGCCGCAACCACGCTCGGCGTTTATATGCTTTCTGTAAATATCCTGCGAATTGAAGTTAAGAGTATAAGGTGTGGCACTATGACCCGCAACCCGGAATACTCTGTCAGTATCTACCGTGAGGTTGTCTATGTTGAAGGTTGTACTACTTTGAGAGGCTTGCATTATACGACCTAATATATATTCTATGTCTACAGCAGCCAAGCGTCTGAATGGTATTACTACCCAAAAATCATCTACATCCCCGTCATCTGACCCGAACTCGAAGGACAACCTCGTCCTGACTTCACGTTCGTCGCTGTTCTGAAGGGCAAACTCCACAATACATTCAACTACGCGTCGCAGACCGTGTTCAACACCGTTGCTATACAGGGTTCCAGGGTCAACCCTGACTACGTACCGATTTCTTGTCAGGGCAGGGGTGGGAGCAGCGGTGCGCACCAGTTCGAATGTTATACCTTCGTCTAGAGCACAAGAAGCTGCTGCTGCTGATGTGAAGGATGTGTCCGGAATTGAACAGGAATAAGGGTACGTATTTTTATTTGAGGAGGGAGCTATTGTGGAGGCTGTGTCGTAAGACGTAGAGGGCTGGGGCTCTATTACTGGGGTCTAACAACCGGTGCACTCCTGGCACGTTTTATACCTGACATGGAAGGCTCTTCATCATGCCTCCGCTCTGAATTTTCGCGTGGTGATGTTACAGGTGTCGTTGGTGTGGGCTCGTCAGCGGGGTTGGAGTCTGTAACCACAACTACACTGTCGTCGGGGTCGTCTGTAATATCGATGATGGGGACATGATGCTGTAACTCGTCGTCATTCACGGTTCTGTGGAAGAAGAGGAAAAACAAGACTGTAGAATATAAGGAACATCACTTAAATTTTTATTATATTTTGTAAATGATCCACTTAGGGGTGTGACTTGTTAGAGATGGATTCTGTAGAAAAATTAGGTTCACGAGCCCGTCCACATGTATTATATCTGGCCCTACAGGATGGGTAAAACTCTGTTTATGCTTAAAATCATTAAAGATAAGGGGGAGATGTTCTCAAAATTTTGCATAAAATCATATGGTGCTATTCGACGTACTAGTCAGTGTTCAACGAGTACCAAGATGATATTTTGTTCCATAAAGGTGTATATGACGTTAATTCGTTAAAGAGAAGTGAACATACAGTCATTGTAATTGATGAGATCATGTTAGAAATGGATCAAACGTTTGCTGAGACATTTACAGTGTTCTCCCACCATCTTAACATAAGCGTGTTCTTCATCAATCAGAATCTATTTTTCAAAAATAGATACATGCGCGATGTGTCGTTAAATACACAATATCTAGTCTTATTCGAACAACGTAGAGATGTGTCACAAATTGGGGTATTAGCCAATCAAATGTTCCCGAATCAGCGTAAGAAGTTTTTGGAAGTTTATAAAGAAGCTACAAGTCAACGTTACGGATATTTGCTTTGTGACCTTCACCCGCGAAATACGTTTAGAGTGCTTCTAAGAACGAATTCCCAAACGAGCCTGAAACGGCGTATATTCCAGAATGACAAAGAGGCTAAAGAAATAGCATGAATTAATAAAAATCTATCATCGACTGTCCCGGGCATTGCAGCAGAAGTTTGTTAAAAATATCGACTCGGACTTTTTAAAATGCATCTGTGAAATCTCTCTTAATGTTATAAAATGTAATGTACCAATGAAACTCCCTCAGAAGTCTCGCCTACGTCGTTACAAGAACATAATACGCACACTCGCTCGTAAAAGTCAAACTGTTGGGAAGAAAAAGCAAATTATTGTACAAAGAGGGAGATCATTCCTCCCCATCTTATTTTCAGTTTTGGGACCTTTACTGACTAGATTAATATAATGAAGAAAGTGGTCGTGATTCCACACGAGGTGTATGCTTCACCGCAAAGTTCAAAGTGTCCAGACAGGGTTCTACAACCCCGTAAAAGCAGGCTTAAAAGAATGGAAAGCGAATTGTTAGACCTATTAAACAGCGAAAAATCACCTGATGACAAAAGAATCTTATACCAAGAAGCTTTGCAGAAATTTCTTCATGAGTACGAAAATTATAAGAATCCGACAGAGATCCCTGTGGTTATTAGGCGCAACGCGGACAACGATGAACATGGCTACAAGTATTAAATGAGATATACTACATATATATGTTAGAGCTGAACAACCAAAGAATAACGGTGCGCCCCCACAACATATCGAACGTGTATTAAAAAGCAGTCTACCACATTCATTGAGGAATAAAGGTTCAAGTCCTTATAATCTATTGAGTGAGGACCCCATCATATAGTGGACCGATACAGGCGAGATCATTGTCGAAGGAGCAAAGGTACAGGGCTCGAATATCGTCGACATCGTCCACGATCTGGTGAGAAAGTGGGATACGCTCTCACCATCAGGAAGCATATTAAAGCAAGACTACGGCAAATAAATGTCCCCAAAACATTGATATATAATCTGAACAGGTTAAAAGACTTGGAACAATCCTCGCATATGCCACAACAAATAATTGTTGCACATAGTTTATTAATTGTTGTCAATAAAATACAAAATTCATGTTGACGATTTTTATAATCAATCCTTCCTTTTTTATTAAAATTATTTTTGCGCTGCAGTGCTGGATGCCAATCTAGTATTTGGGCGCTGGTGACCCTGGCATTTAATTAATTATTTACGTAAAGGTCTGTAATAATAAATAAGACCCTTACAATTGGTGACACTCCCGGAGTGACCAAACACCGTAATTTCTGCAAAAATTTTCTAAAAATTTGTTTTTCAATTTTAGTCAACATCTTCAGTCTGCATCCAGAATTTTATTAAATTCACTAGTACTAAGCACTCATCTGTACTGGAAGTGTATTCTCTGTTGCAAAATATATTCCTTTTATTTTGCCTTTTTATAAAATCATCATTTTCTCAAATTTTTTTGTGCAAATTTACCTATATTCTGTAAACAGCCTATACGCAGACTATTTTTCTGCTAATATTGGGCTACATCATAAAAAAAATTTTTACGTAACTTTTTGTAACTGGCACTCATAACTCCAGTTGTCTCATACTCAACCAAGCTTACCTGAAGCCATTATTTGCATTCAACAATATTTGTTGAAACGTTGTCAAGTTTGTGACATTTTAATTTTTTTGGTACCCTGTAACAATATAATAGCCACAATGACCCACAACCACAACAACCCAGGATCATCCAATGGTGGTACTCCAAATTCACCACCTATAACAGACCTTCTAACAATGTATCAGCCTATCACTCCACAATTCATCGCTGAAGAGCCTGGAATCTTTGTGAATCAACTGCGGGATTATTTCATGATAAAAGGAATTACGGACCCACGAACCAAGTTTCTTATCACAAAGAACCTCCTGCCTGCACTAGTATACAAAATAGTGCAGGATGTGGCTCTATTGCCTCCGTCTGACCAAGCTTTTGAGAGCCTCCTCAGCGAGTTAGTCAGGAGGCTCGGCCAATCAGAAGAAGAGCGACTTAATGCTCTACTCAAGGACCAAGTTCTTGGGGATCGAACGCCAACAGCCTTCCTGAGGCATCTGCAAGACCTGGCTGGACAGACCAACGGAGATGATAAAAACTCACCCTTAATGCGACGCCGCTTCCTCAATGGTCTCCCCACTGCCCTACAGCCAATGCTCCGTTGTATGCCAGATGATACAGACCTTCTCACTATGGCCAAAACAGCCGATAAGATGATAACGGAAATCCGCCTGGGCCAAGTAAATAATCACGCCCATCACCCCCAAATCTGTGCCACGCAGGACGACACTCAGAGTCTGGCCGCGCAAAGTATTAAACTATCCAAAGAAATTCTACAAACAATGAAAGAAGAATTTAAAGCTCTCCGAATAGAGCTAGCTAGCAAGAGGGAACGAGAGAGAAGTTCTTCAAGACAAGGACCACCCTCTCGTCCAAATAGAGCCTCCCAACTTGAAGCTGGACAACGCCTCATTCTACTACGACTACAGCCGCCGCAAACAGGTCAGTTGGTTGCTCCTAATCCAAATCTATTAGCCTTACCTCCTCAATCCTCAATCCCTACTCCTCAGCCTCATTCTCAACCTACTTCCTTACCCCAGTCTACTGCTCATACCCCTCCTTGCTGGTATCATGAAAGGTTTAAAGACCGTGCAACGCGCTGTGTCGTACCTTGTCCATGGACTCCTAACCCTCCTTTAAACTAACCAGGCTAGTGTCACAGGCGTCTGACACTACAGCCTCTCAAGCCTCTCAACCTATCCTTATTTCAACTAGACCTACCACTACCTCATCTAATCCTATCTCAATTTTAAGTAAGTATTACTCTACCACAAATAATGTTCAACCTATTACTACACACTCAACTACCTCATTTAACACTGTCAAACCAACACATACGTATGCAAGTAAAGTTAAAGAATCGCAACCTACTTATTCAACCACAGCTAATTTAATACCCCCAACAAATTCTCCAAATACAACACAAACTCCTTCTCACTGCAATACTAACCTTCCTCCACAAAAAATTAATGATTCACAAACTACTGCACCACCTGGTCCAACGTTCACCTTGCATGATCCACTCTCAGGCTATGCACTCCTTATTGACACTGGAGCTCAATACAGTGTTATTCCTGCAACAGCTGAAGACCGTGCAAACGGACCTTCTCCTTTCATTTTACGTGCAGCTAATTCTTCATCTATTCACACTTATGGACGTCGTTCTATTTCAGTTTCTCTTGGACTTAGACGTGTTTTCCGCTGGATATTTCTTGTCGCAGATGTATATACCCCAATGTTAGGCTCTGATTTCCTTTCTGCAAATGATTTATTAGTTGATGTTCGTAGAGCACAATTAATTGATAATGCCACACATCTTTCAGTAATTGGTTCTCCTACCGCACCCCTCATCATTATTGGCAAGTTCTCTGCCACAGTGCTCACCTGCTATAGAGCAGCTCCTAAATGAATTTTCTTCCCTTACTCAACCCTGTTCTAAGGATACCCCTATTAAACACTCTGTTGTCCACCGTATTGATACGGTAGGCTCGCCCGTTTTCACCCGCCCACGTCGCTTAGCTCCAGATCGTCTTGCAATTGTGAGACGAGAGTTTGAACACATGCTCGAACTCGGTATTATACGGCCTTCAAGCAGCCCGTATGCCTCTGCTTTACACATGGTCCCAAAACCTACACCTGGAGACTGCCGTCCATGTGGAGATTATCGTGCTTTGAATGACAACACGATTCCAGATCGCTATCCCCTTCCTCACTTACACGATTTTACTTCTGCTCTCCACGGCACCACAGTATTTTCACGCCTTGACTTGGTGCGAGCCTTTCATCAAATTCCTGTACACCCTGAACACATACATAAAACTGCTATAACAACCCCTTTTGGGTATTTGAAATGACAAAAATGCCATATATGTCGATGACATTCTCATCGCAAGTTCTTCTCCCTCAGAACATATTCAACATTTACGCTTAGTTTTTTCTCGGTTGGCAGAATATGGTGTACTGCTAAACCCTAAAAAATGTGTCTTTGCTGTAGATGAGCTCACCTTCTTAGGACACAAAGTTACTTCGAAGGGCATCTCTCCTCTCGAAAATAAAGTATCTGTGATAAGGTCTTTCCCACAACCGCAAACCCAAAAGCAACTTCGTCGCTTCTTAGGGATGGTAAACTTCTACCATCGCTTCATTCCTCAGTGTGCAAACATTCTTGTACCCATAACCTCTCTTCTTTGCCAATCAAAAAGGGGCAGATCCACTGCAGTTTTGTGGAACCCCGAAGCTACCAATGCTTTTTCACAAGCAAAAGAGGCTATAGCACAAGCTACATGCCTTGTTCACCCTCAACCAGACGCTCCTCTGAACTTAGCCACTGATGCCTCTGACGTTGCAGTGTCAGGAGTGCTCCAGCAGCTTGTTTCAGGCGTTTGGGAACCTCTCGCATTCTTTTCACGCAAGCTCTCACCTTCACTCTTCACAAATGAGGTACAGCACTTTCGGTCGAGAGTTGCTGGCGATATACCTCTCCATCCGTCATTTCAGGCCATTCCTGGAAGGACGTGACTTCAGCATTTTTACGGATCATCGTCCGTTAATATTTGCTCTCCATTCTCAATCAGACTCTCATGCTCCTATTGAGAGAAGACACCTTGATTTTATCCTCCAATTTACTTCAGACATTCGACACATTTCAAGTTCTTTGAATGTTGTGCCGGATGCTCTATCTCGCATCTCAGCAATTTCTGATCCTGGACTCTCACACATCAACTTTTCAGAGATGGCTGAGGCTCAGTCCACGGATACAGACCTCCAAGCTCTTATTAATTCACCCACTTCGTTGCAAGTCCGCTCTTTACCAGTTGAACCCAAGTCAGACTTACAAATTTTGTGTGACGTCTCGACTGAGCATATTCGACCGTTGGTCCCACAAGGGCTGCGAAGAGCTGTTTTTGCTAAACTTCATTCCCTTTCGCACCCGGGAATTAAAGCCACCCAAAAATTAATTGCAGCTAGATTTGTATGGCCAAGTATGAACAAAGATATCCGCAATTGGACTCGATCTTGCCTTCAATGTCAGCGTGCCAAAGTTCACCGACACACAAAGTCAGAATTCGGTACCTTTCCTTTGCCGAAGGCTCGTTTTGAGGCCATACATCTAGACATAGTCGGCCCCCTCTATTCTTCTCGAGGTTATACCTATCTTCTCACAGTCATTGATAGGTTCACAAGATGGCCAGAAGCTGTTCCTTTGACTTCTTGTACTGCTTCTGCAGTAGCTCAGGCCTTTGTTTCGTGTTGGGTTTCCCGTTTTGGAATACCTGCAACCATTTGCACAGACAGAGGTGCTCAGTTTGAATCGGCCTTATGGAAGGAACTCATGCTCCTTCTTGGGACTGAACGCATCAGAACAACAAGCTATCGCCCGCAATCCAATGGGTTGGTAGAACGCTTCCATCGTCAACTTAAAAGTTCCTTGCGAGCCACTGATCCGTCTACCACATGGGTGGACCGGCTACCCCTAATCCTACTCGGAATTCGTACTGCTCTGAAGACTGATCTTGCATGCTCTGCAGCAGAATTAGTTTACGGTACCACACTCCGGTTACCTGGAGAATTTTTCACACCTACACCCATTAACCCCACATGTGATCCTGCTTCGTATGTCAAGACATTACGCTCTGTTATGAAGCAAATTTGTCCCACAGCACCTAGAACTTCCACTTCACAAACTACCTTTGTTTCCCCTGATTTACAAACTTGCACACATGTTTTCTTGAGACATGATGCTCACCGCTACCCTCTTCACTGTCCCTATGATGCTTGATGGTCCCTTCCTTGTGCTAGATCGTAAACCTAAAGCTTTCATCATCGACAAGGCAGGCAAGCGTGAAACCGTTTCTGTGGACCGCTTGAAACCAGCATACCTTGATTTTTCTCCAACAAAAGATCCTATTCCTTTCCATTCCTCTGTACCTCCACCTCAAATACAGGTACAGCAACCTATCCCTCCTCAATCTTCTGTACCTTCATCTCATATACAGGTACAGCAATCTACCCTTCCTAAATCCTATGTACCGCCACCTGATTCAAGGGTACAACAATCTATAATCCCTCTTCCAATTCTCCTTCATTATCGCAACCAACTGTCTTTGGACCAGCCAGTGGCCCCATTGCACAGGCACCAAGAATCCCCTTCCCCCCAATGTCCCTACTGCGCCTGTAGCACCATCCATACCTTCAGAACCAGTGCTGCAGGATATTGCCGTCCAAAATCAACCAATCCAACAAACAATGACTCGTTCTGGAAGAGTCATTCGTAAGCCGGTGCGCTTTGACATTTAAGTTTTTTTTTTTACCCCTGACAACCATGTTTTTGGGGGGCAGTACCTGTAGTGCCTTGCACCACAGGATTATCTTTTATTAGTGAAAATTGCCACAAGTTGGCACAAGTGAAATATTTTAAGTCTAAATAAATAAATACAAGTTAAACATGTCGAGTGATTAATTTTAATTCTTAAGCATGCAGTGAATAGTAATTTAGTTAAAAATTAAAGTGCAATCATTAAAGAAGTTCAAAGCAAATATAAAAATATATTTTGTGCCTTTTAAACAATGTAAATTTTGGGGGCATGGTGTGACTAGACGTGAGTTTGCTTTTAAGGATTATTTTTGGCTTGTTGGTAAAATTGTGAAGTAGAAACAAACTTATTTGCAACGACAACACAAGGGACGCCAAGTTTCCACATTTTATATAGAATTTAAAAAGCACGGCGCCAGCAAGCAAAATTTCTTCGTGGTATGTTTCTTATTTATAATGTTTACTTTTTTACTATTGCATATCTGTATGCAATACCGCATACTGCAGATATTAACAAGCCTTATACTGTTTGTGATTAGTACTGAAAGATTCATACTATAAATAGTACTGAAAGATTCATACTATAAATTAGCTTAGACTAAGTTAGGCCTATCTATGCAAGAGCCAAATTGTAAATTACTCTAGCCTAGCTGAGGCCTACCGTAGCCTTTGTTTTAGATGATTAACCTCAGCCTACTATATTGAAGAGGCATAGGCCTGCCCATTAATTTTCTTAATATACTTTACTTTATAAGCCTATTATGTTTCATGTTATTTTCTTAGCAGATGGCCTACTAGTCATTTGTGGCCTACATACTTTCTTAGTTTTCCTGTTCAATTTAACACAATCCCATAATGAGGATTAACTGTAATTCACCATCCACCGGTTACTGGGCCTATATAGCATATATATTTTAATTATTAATTTTTGCCATTATGTATCATTTTTTTTTGTCTGGAATATTACTTACAGTATTCTTGTCTCTCTTTGCAGACAAGGTTGTCATTGTGGCTATTAGTATTTGTTAAATATTAATATTAGTTACGTATTAATATTAGTTGTATGTTGGTATTAGTTACCTATTAGTATTTGTTGCATATTAGTTTGGTACCTGTTGCATATTTGTATTAGTTACGTGTTACATATTAGTTTAGTATCTGTTACATACTCTCGACGTAACATTTCATCCACACATTATTTTGGGTAAGATTAAGTTAGGTTAAGGCAGGTGGTTAGCAATGTTCCCTCTAATTTTTTTTGGTCCGTGTGCGCAAGAAATTTTCGTTGTGCATACATTTAGATTCATGGTAAAAAATTGTGCCAACTTTTCTGAGCGCTATTATCTTCAAAATGAAATATATATAAATATTAAATACTTAATAAATATTATTTCCATAAGGTGATAGCTTGATCATTACGGTACTATTAAATGGATATTAAAAAACTGTTTACAATATTATATATTCTTTAAAAAGAAAACATTTTATCCATTCTAAAAATATGAATAAAATAAAAAATAGTGAAATAAAATTCAACAAAATAAAGAAATAAAATAAAAATAACATTAATTGAAAATGACTATTTTAGTTATCATTTCAACGTGGTGTTGGATGTGTTGACTGAGGAGGTTAGAGGGCTGCTCCTTGGTGCATGATGTATGCCGATGATGTAGTGTTGTGCGCAGAGACAAGACAGGAGGTAGAACAACAGCTAGAAAATTGGAGGGAGGCATTGGAAAGTAGAGGTATGAAAGTTAGTCAGAAGAAGATTGAATATCTGAGATGTAATGTACAACCGGATGAAGGAGGGGGAGTGATGTTAAACGGTGAACTGATCAAACGGGTAGATCGTTTTAAATACTTGGGATCAACAATCGAGGCAGAGGGGGGAGCAGAGGGAGAGGTGAATCGTAGGATACAGTCGGGATGGAGGAGCTGGAGAGAGGTGTCGGGAGTTCTCTGTGATCGTAGGATGCCGGTGAAGCTGAAAGGGAAGGTCTTCAAAACAGTGGTTAGGCCAGCCATGTTGTACGGAATGGAGACGGTGCCAATGAAAAAGACTAGTGACAGAAAGATGGATGTGGCTGAAATGAAAATGTTGCGATGGATGTGCGGTGTAACTAGAAGGGATCGAATCAGAAACGAACGCATTAGAGGAACGGTGAAAGTAGCAGAGGCGTCAAGAAAAGTCCAAGAAGCCAGACTGAGATGGTATGGGCACATGATGAGAAGAGAGGAGGATTACGTGGGACGTAGGGTGCTGGAAATGGAGGTGCCGGGACGGAGAAGAGGAGGTAGACCGAAGACGTGGTGGAGGGATTGCGTGGCGGCAGACATCCGGGAGAAAAATTCGGACGAGGACATGGTGCGTGACAGAAGTGAATGGAGGAGACTCATCAAGAACAGCGACCCCATATAGAGATGGAATTTAAGCTGCAGAAGAAGAATTTCTCAAAACAATTTTTAGCATTTAGCAATTTAAAATAGACTATCAAGATTAATACATGATTTTATCCATTCACAAAATAGGAATAAAATAAAAATAATTTTATTTTTTTATGAATTATGAGATAATTACTATTCGTTTTTATGCAAAAATAAGAAAGATAAGGTTTATATTCAATGCGTTAATGTATAAAAGAAAAAAAATGCAAATACATAGAGTAAAAAAATCCGTATTGCGTAATTGCGCGGACGTCGGCGAAGTCGGGCGGAATGGGTTAATACTTAAAAGAGCGACTATGGAATATGTTGATGCAAATGGTCAGACCTTGTGTGACGGTATATTTTTTAAATTACTTAATTTACTGTCGTGACTCATGATACGCTTGAGCCTGTGCGCATTTTATTTTCTGTGTGCGCGGGTTTCACAACGCACATGCACATGCGCACACCTTAGAGGGAACATTGGCACTGGTTAGTATTTTAGTGTCGATAGAATGCCTCATCAACCAGGTGGAAATAAGTGCATTTTAAACAAGATGGACTCGCTTTTTTTCAGTCTCTAGCGCAATAAAGATGTAAATTATTCATGTATCGCATCTATTCTAATTTTAAGAGTATGTAAAGTACTTTCCTTTTTTAACAATGTATCAGGTCATCCCATAAGTAATGTCGTTTTTTACGATAGATTAAGTTTAAACTAGTCCTACTCGGTTTAAGCATAAATTTTACGAAGGTTATATCTAAGAGATCTATCGTGTTTCGCTACACTTTACAGACCTTGACCAGTGAAGACGTGTGTTTTGCTTTATGTGAACCCCTCATAAACATTGCGGTATCAGAAGAGCATATCAGGCATATAATGTTTTACGAGTTCAAAAAAGGGAATAGTGCTACTGAAGCAACGCGAAACATTCAGGACGTTTATGGCAACGATATTCTGCATTTGAGGAAATGTCAAAGATGG
The DNA here is from genome assembly GCA_023014485.1 of Bathynomus jamesi. NCBI lineage: Eukaryota > Metazoa > Arthropoda > Malacostraca > Isopoda > Cirolanidae > Bathynomus > Bathynomus jamesi. Next base: position 139,697 of record JAJOZX010009302.1, read on the forward strand.
TTTCAAAAGTTTAGGAATGGTGACTGCTGTTTGACAGATGCAGCACGCTCTGGACGCCCTGCTGAGTTTGATGATGACCTGCTGTTAGCCGCGCTTGAAGAAGACTGTTCAACAACTGTCGAAGAATTGGCCCAGAAACTCAATTCATCCCCGTCCACCATCCATCGACATTTGCAACAACTCGGGAAAGTGCCTAAGTTAGGAAAATGGATGCCACATGAATTGTTGGTCGACAATCTGAGGGTGCGGGTAAACATTAGCACAGCTCTTCATTCCCGTGAACTCCAAGATCCGTTTTTGCACCATTTAGTGACGTGATGAAAAGTGGATACTGTACCAGAATGTTAAGCGCCGTCGACAGTGGGTTTGTGCCGGAGAACCAGTGACACCACAGCCAAAACCAAATCTTCACCCTCGGAAGGTGTTGCTTAGTGTTTGGTGGGATGAAGGTGGTGTAATACACTTTGAAACCTTACCACACAACCAAACAATCACCGCTCAAGTCTACTGTCAGCAACTGGATCGATTGAACACTGCACTAAAAGAAAAAGAGACCTTCTTTGGTTAATCGGAAAGGAATCGTGTTCCATCACGACAACGCACGTCCTTATACCGCTCGGATCACTTCTGCAAAAATTGAGGAGCTTGGGTGGGAAAAACTCCCATATCCTCCATATTCTCCAGACCTTGCGCCTTCAGATTATCATCTCTTCAGGAGTCTGCAAAACTATCTTGAGAAACAGTATACTTCTTTTGATGACCTGCACACCAGTCTTTGTACGTTTTTTGCCTCAAAACCACCTGAATTTTATAAACATGGCATTGAAAAGCTTGTAGGACGTTGGCAGAGTGTCATTGATTCCGATGGAAAATATATACTAGATTAAAAAGTTTCAGTTGTTTTTTTTGTCCTTCAAATTCCGATCTAAAAAACGACATTACTTATGGAATGATCTGATACATAAATTTTGTAAATACTGTAATTTTTACTCATTTCCCTTTCCAGCATTTTTCTTTAAAAATCTTGGAGGAGGAAGTTTTAAGGTTTTTATTATAGAAATAAGAAAAGATAAATAAGTTACGAGTACGAGTTGTAATATGTTTATAGTAATTTCTTCCGCGCTTTCATTTCTTTTAAAGAATAGAGAGGGAATAGAGAAATATATAGATTTAAATTTGACAACTACGCTCACCTCAGAAAATTAATTGGTGATCTCTGCTTTATACAGAATAACTCAAAACCAAATTTGTCCGCACCGGATTCCTTTACTATTTTTAACATTATTTACGTAATGCCCATATTCCAAAGAACCTTTTACATCTACTAATGGTTTTCGCCAGTGTTCATTCGCTTAATGGAAAGGTGGAACTATTATTATTATTACTACTACAATTTAGGGTGTGTCGAATTTTTCAACTTTCAAATTCCAAATATGAGGGGTGCTAAAAAGTTGCAGCATGACTTAGGAATTCTAAAGATATTTTTGTTAATTTAATATAATTTAATTTTGCTTGGTAAGAAGCTACATAAAAATAGTGACTTTTTTTACTTTTTTGTGGAATTATATAATAATTATTATATTAATAATTATATATGCTGTATATATAATGCACTGCTGTTTTTGTTTATTTCACAGGTTGAAACATATTCATCAGTGTGCTGAAGATTACTTGTCCGTCAGTGCTACCATCCTAACCAGTGGGAATTGACCTAGAATGGCTTCTAAAAGGAGGACAAGACTGGGGACATTCACACATATGAGCAGGGCCGGATTAAGACCTTTAGAGGCCCTAAGCACTTAAAAGATTTTGGTGCCCCATATATATGTAATTCAAAATATAAACAAAAATAAACCATAAAATAAAATTTTATTTTTTGAAATGAAACAAAACTTACAGTAAGATGGAAAATAATGTTTATTTTTGTATACTTCCACTTCATTTATATTTGAAAAGTTTTCTCCTACTTTTTTTAATTGCAAAGTCTTTGATCAGATCCTCAAAACTAATCTTACGTAACACATCTGCTTCTATACTTAGTAGAGATAAGGCATCCAGCCTGCCTTGTTGCATAGTTGTTCTGTTGGTATTTTTAATATACTTCAACTGAGAAAATGAACGCTCAGCTGAGCAATTTGTGACCATTAATGTTAAAAATATACGAAAGGCAATTTCTACATTTGGGAAGGCACACTCAATATTGTCTTCTACAATTATTTTATAAAGTTCAGCATGACTGAATCTTGTTTTTACATTTTTTTTTGCACTGAACTTATGGCACACATATGAGTGAAACTGCTGAAGCTCAGCAGAGAAATTAGTGTTCAAGTCCTCTGGGTAAGCATCAATCATCTTTTTACAACCCTGAGAATACCTTTCAATTTCAGTAGATGATGAAGTGGTGACATTATGTGGCACATCACTTAGAAAAGAAAATCTCTCTGCTATTTCTTTGTATATCTCTCCTCTTCTTCTCATCTCAGTTTCAAGTTTGTCAACAATTGTGTAAAAGGTGGTGATAAGAAATTTATCTCTGGCATTCAGATATACTTCTGGTGCATCTCCGTCATTGGGTACCTTCTTTCTGATACGTTTGCGAGTTTGAGCTGCCTTGTAATCAACATCTGGTAGCATTTCCTTTGTAGCTGCTTCATATCTTTCAAATTCATCTCGTGAAGTGCACAGTTGGTCAGCTAATGATCCATACAGATCTGCACATGTTTTTAAGTTCACATCCTTATTCTGTAGAACTTTGCTTACTCTATGAAAATTTTGCAAAATCTCATCCCAAAAATTCAACATAAAAACGAATTCTAGCTCTTGCATCTTATTTGCAATATTATTTGCTTCTCTTCTAGTGTCTCCCTTTTGTGACTGGTCTTCAGCTATACATTCTAACGCTTCTAAAATTTTAAGGAAAGATTTCAAAATTGCTGCTGTTGCCATAGCATGTGCCTCCCATCTGGTATCAGAGAGGGATTTTAAGACACTTTCATTTCCAATACAACCTTTAAGAATTTCCCACCTGCTGGTTGAGGCTAAAAAAAAGGTATAGAGCAACTGCACTGTAGAGAAGAAATTAACCGCCTCTTGACAGCAGTCAACAGCACTTCGGCCTACCAGATTTAGTGAATGGGCTGCACAGGGCACATATATAGCAAACTTGTTTGTTTCTAAAATTTTTTGCTGCATCCCCTTATAACGCCCAGACATGTTGGCAGCGTTGTCGTAAGATTGACCCCTACATTTTGAAAAGTTTAGCTTACAAACTTCACGTAAGTACTGCAACACCTGATTTGCCATTTCCTCACCAGTATGGCTTTTCATTTTCAGAAAGGTTAAAAAGCGTTCAATAGGCTGTCCATCTTTTAAGTACCTAAGTACAACACTTAACTGATCGATATGTGATAGATCTGGTGTTGAATCAACTGACAAACTAAAATAACCAGAAGATTTTACTTCGTCAACAATGAGTGCGTGGACCTTTTGAGCCATTAGTTGAATGAGTTCCTCACAGGTGGTTTTGGACAGGTAAGAAGGATTTCCTTTGCCAGAATTTCCATATTTCAAAATGTGACCTGCTAAAAATGGATCAAACCGGCTTATGAGCTCAAGCAGCCCTAAAAAATTCCCATTCTGCAATGATCCAAATCTTTCTTCTGTTCCTCGAAAAGACAAGCCACGTTCAGCTAACGTACAAATAACAGCTATGACACGCCTCAAGACATGTTCCCAGTAATCACACTCTTCCTGAATTTGTTTTTCCAACTGTTGTCCCAACCCCGCACCTTGTCTGCGAGTTAAGTATGTTAGCATAGAGTCTCGGTGAGTAGTGCTTTTTTCATGATGATCAATTACAATAGTATTTCGCCAGTCACTGAACCCTTCTCTTATAACAAAATGTGAGACATTTTTAGGAGCAAACAGTTTACAAACATAACAGTAAACTGATCCTGTTGATGGTGAATACAATAACCACTCTCTCTTGTATTTCTCACCATTGGCTTTTGTCCCAACGAAAAGTTTTTGTGAACAGTATCTTGCTGGTTTGCCACTACTGAAATGCCGGTAAGACTTGTCAAATGGCCCATTGTGGTGTTGACAGTCACTGGGTCCACAAGCAATCCAATAAGCCACATCATCAGCAGAGAAATCAAGCCACAACCCTGGATCTTTTGCTATATTTACTTCATCTTCTGCAGACTGATTCATTTCACCACCATCACCATGGTCCACTAAACTTTCATTTTCAGCAATTATTTCAACCCCAGAATGTCTTGTAAAGCAACTTGAATCAACATTTGCAGTAGAGGTATCAAGAGAATTTACAGGCAAAGTGAGATCAGTAGTGAGACATGTGGTAGATGAACCTGCTTGTGACACCTCGGTGATTCCAACGTCATCATATTTTGATTTTGAAGTGATCAAAGTGGTATTTGTGTCCACTTCTGATGACGGAGATTGGTTTTGATTCAGAATCGGTATATCATGTTGACGTTGTGGTCGTGGAACTTGTGTGAAGAAATCAGTCAGCTTTGCAGTCTTGGACTCTAAATCCAAAGTCTTCTCTTGTTTCTCTTTTGATAGTTTTCGCTTTTGTGCACCACTTAACTGAACACGTTTCATCTTGGTTCTTGGGGTCTGTAAAATACAGAAATAAAAAGAATATTTTATTTGTATATTATGTGGCAATCAACACAGTTACACATATCACAATCTTGGCTTTGTTCTTTTATTCTCAGAAAGACAAAATGGGAACCGTACACAACCAAAGTGGCAATTTAAATATAAGTGGCAATTAAATATAACTCAACCGAAATATCAACTCGAAATGTTGAATACAAATCAAATCGAAAGAAGGAACCAAAAGAAGGAACCGAAAGAAGGAACCGAAACCTATAAAATAAAAATACTTAACATTAGAATTAATAATACGCAATCTATAAAAATATCAATATTAACATTTCACTATTAACGAGCCACATTTTATATTTACATTTATTTATTTATTTAAAACACAATATTTAATTATAGGAAATATGAACATTTGCTTAGGGCCTAAATTGTCCTAACTACGTTTGATGTTATATATACATTACAAATTATTCACTCTGGTTATTACAATCTAAATTCTTTTATACTGTTATGACAATAGATAAATAAATTATAAAATAAAGATACGTGTATGATAAAATATTGTTATATATACAAATAAAGTACACTTCATAGACTTACCCTAGAGAAGAAGAGAGAGCAACAGATAAACTTCTTCAACGCTAATTAACTTAGGTCAGTATATCTTATTATTATAATGGCCGTGATAAACATCACTTGATACAACAGCAATATAGAGAGTTTATAGTTTCTTTTATTTTAATATTAATTTATATTACAATTCTATAAACCTAAATCTTTCTGTAAAACAATACCAAATGATTATGTAAAATATATATTTAATATTATATGCACAAATCACACGTTCAGAATAACTTCCTATAGCACACGAAAATATTTAATCTATATGTATTTTTAATATGGCGCTCAAAGATTTGATATAAACAAAATAATAACGCAAAGCGTAAAGTGTGTGATTACAACGAAATATATTTATTCTCTCAAAAGGGTTGTTGTTCACTACAAATTCAAACAATGAAAAAAAATAAATACTATATATATGAATATATATAATTCAGTTTTCAACAGCTTATAGGCTATAAGCCGCGATTATAATAGTATAATAAATCCATGGTAAATCCGACAATGGAAAATTTCTGTGGTGCCCCCCTTCCCTTGATGCCCTAAGCACGGGCTTATTTTGCTTAATGGTTAATCCGGCCCTGCGATATGAGCAACCTAATTGGAACTGGTAGAGAGTTGTTGCCCTCTGAACTCCCAACTGTGCGAGACGTTCTGAAATATGGGCTACTGCTAAGAGAACAAAGTGGTGAGGATGTGAGAAACTACCCAGCAGCCAGTCTTGCAAAGGACATTTACCCTAAAGTGCTTGAAAAGTGGGAACGATCAAACAGTTCTTTTGTAGCCCCCGTTGTAAATTCACGAGTCACAATCTTGAACAAGATCCAAGAGAGCTGGGAGCAGGCCAAAAACATATCTCTTGGGAGAGGAAAGCTACATGTCAAAGAGGCTTTCATTGCAAAACTTGACAAGCTTTTTGACATCCTCAGTTGCAAGTGTAAAATTGTTCTCTGCTCTGAATTTGGCTGCCTTGCAGATGCTGGTTGCAAAAACGAAACTCACATTAACTGTACATGCCCTAGGGAGATGAAGATCCCTGTGAAGGAACTTGCTTTCATTAAAGGTCAGAGAGACAAGTCTGGTTCTATTGGACCACATCAGATTGGCTTGCCAGATCAACCTGAGCACAACAGACAAGTCAAAAAGCAGAAGCGGCAAGAAGACGAAAGAAGAAGGCTTGCTGAATATAAGCAGACAAGTAAGCAGGATGTTTCAATGCCATCAAATGAAATAATTTTCTCTGATGATGAAAATGAAGAACAAATAGCTGATGCTCAAGATGGAAAGGATGGAAGTTATGAAGTGACATTAGAAATACCAAGCACGTCTTCAACTTCCAATAAAAAGCCAGAGTACAACACATTAGAAATACCTAATGTTGCTATGCATAGCATCAGATATGGTGTTGGCCTGCGTGCCACAGCTGCCATCACCACTGCTGCCTTTATGGATGCTGGCTTGATCACTGAAGAAGACAAGAGACTTGTAGTTGATCACAATAAAGTCAAGAGGGCCCAAGAAAAAGTTATGAGATCCCTGGATCAGGAATTTGATGATCTTTGTAAGAAGGGTGAAATTGACTGCATCTTCTTTGACGGCCGTCAAGATACAACTAAAGTAATGCTGAAAGCAGACAATTCAGATCGTCAGTTCCCCAGCATCATCAAAGAAGAGCATTATTCTGTGTGCAGTGAGCCAGGTGGAAGATATCTCTACCACTTCACTCCTGAGAAAGGCTCAACGAGAAAAAAACCTGCTGAAGTTATTGTTGATAATCTTGTAGATTTCATGAAGAAGAAGGGCATTGATAAAAGCCTGCAGGCCATTGGAGGTAATTCTACAAATGTTAACACTGGCTGGGAGGGTGGTTCCATGCATTGGGTAGAGGTCAAGCTTTGCCGTAAGCTGATCTGGTTGGTTTGTGCCCTCCACACTAACGAGTTACCCCTGTGACATTTGATCACAGCACTGGATGGGAAGACCTTGTCTAACAACAAGTGGACAGGTAACATTGGCAAGATGCTAGACACTGCAACCGAACTTGAAATTGATCCTTCATTCACCAAACTTTCAATTGGAGAGCCTCTTACTTCACTGAGTGACAATGTCGTAAAGGATCTCTCTACTGATCAAGCGTACGGGTATAGGATCACACAGGCCATAAGGACAGGAGAACTTCCCACAGATCTGGCCCTTCTTGAAATTGGTCCAGTGAGCCATTCAAGGTGGTTGACAACAGCAAACAGGCTTTGTCGCATATGGGTTTCAAAACATGGCCTTAAAGGCAAAACCCTCAACAACTTAAGAGTGATAGTGGAATATATTGTTGGTGTGTACTACCCCTGTTGGTTCAACATCAAAGTAAAACACTCTTGGGTGGAAGGCCCACGCCACATCTTGTTTCAGCTGCGGCTAGTTAGGCTGTAGTGGATGCTGTTTTGCACAACACCATCAAGCGCTCAGCATGGTATGCATTCAGCGAAATGATAATCCAGACACTCTTGTGCTCAGATGACAGTGAGGAGAGGAGAGCTGGTGTCCAAAAGATTGTTGACATGAGGGGTGGAGATGATGACACACTTGGAGATCTTTCTGTACGTCCCAGGAAGACACCTTCCATCAACCCTAGTGCTTCTTCCGTGTTGGAGCTGACAGACTGGTCTGACGGGGTATTTGAACCTCCTTTGACATGTAAACTGACTACAGCGGAAGTAAAGAAGTTCTTTGACAAGCCTATGCAAGTTCCACAGTGGCCCTGTCATGCTCAGTCAATAGAGAGGTGTGTGAAAACAAGTCACAGAGGCAGCAGGCGTAGGGTGTATACTGTATACACATGAGAAACATGAGGGCTATATCAGAGGCCAAGAGCAAGTCGGCGGCTGATGGTCCAGAACGAATCAAAGCTAGACTTGATGAAACTTGTTGTTTAAATATTTTTTTTTACTGATGTCATTACTTTCTAATGTTGTTTTATGATTACAAGGATATGTTTTATGATTACTAGGATAGTTTATGCAGAGAAACTAAAATTTTTATAGCATTACCTGACATTTTGAGAAGCTAAAATTAATAAATGTTGTTTTCCGAGAGCAATTTATGTGCTTTTTAATCAAACGTAGATTTACCAAGCTAAGTGTTGAGCAATCACAAAAATAATAGCAGATTTGAATTCTTCACATCCAAAAACATATTTTTAAAACCCCTCAGTGAAGGAATTGGCAAAAATTAATTTTCACCTCCAAATTGACACACCCTACTACTACATTCATTATATACGTACAACGTCTTCAAATGAGTGTACTTTAAGCGCAATAGCCGCGCTGAAATAAAATGCAATAAAGTGGGAAATTTGGAGCTGCTGGGACTCGAACTCGCGCTACCGATCACGCCATTCAGGGCCCCAAAAAAGTTTCAAGCGAGAACTTTATTTACAGCGTTTGACCAATGCTTCGTTATCTTCCTTCGCAATGAATGCATTTACTGCTATTTTCCTTCCCGTCTTATTTCAGTTATTGCGCATAATTGATTTTTTTAAAAAAAATTGAATAACCTTTTTATCAATAAAATAAATAAAGTTTTACAATAATTTTAACAAAATAAATAAATGTGAAATTAGATTATTTATTTTATTTTATTAATGTGGCTTTTAAGCTTTAGGCTTTACTAGGTCCTTAATTAAAAAATAACGGTTATATATTATTAATAATGTAAATCATGAATAAGAATTATTAATCAGAGTATATATTTATCAAGTTATTGTTATAGATATAAAACAAATATAAAGTCATTATTGAAGATGATACTGATACCATACAAAGAAATTGGTAATTATTGAATGTTTCACCGACACTGAAATTCTATTCAAATATGACCTTCATATCTTGCGCAAATGAACCGAAACAAAGTTATGAAACTGTTGGTGAAACATTCAATAATAGCCAAGAAGTCAATATTGGATGCGAGAGATGAACGAGTTACGTATAAAATGAATTCATTTACATAAAGTCGGGGCTGTTTAACGGAATAATGTAATGATGGGGTTGTTTAATCTCTTTCGCAACATCTAAAGTCATATGACGGAGGGGACCTATAGCTTTACGTAGGATCCGAACCACGGGTCGTTACATAATCTGGATGCAAAGACCGGCCTCCCATCCAACTACTACTACTACTACTACTACCTAGCCCGACTGTCGCTTAACTTCGCTGATCGACGGGAAGCGGTGTTACAACATTGTCCGCGACATAACCAGGGTGTTTAACGAAGTATGGTCAAACGGCATAAATACTGGTCTCAATTAAATATGATCGGTAGCGCGGTGACTCCGAAACCACGCGACTCGGGTTCGAGTGCCATTAGCTCCAAGTTCCCGACTTTGTTGCCTTTTCCCTTTCCAACGTCTTCAAATAGTGAAAGGAAAATAAATAAACCCTTTTCATTTCACTTTATTGTAGCCAATTAAAACTTTATATATTCTTTGGTGTATAAAATCAATTAGTTTTTACATCAATTCTGACACACGTACATTATAACCATTAACTATTGTGCTTCTTAAATACTTAATTGCAATCCCTATTTCACTTTTCGTATGAAACCCAACATAAAAAAACAAACCTCAAGTGTAATACAATTTCATTTAATAAATTATAAAAGTTAATCCCTCAAAATAATGATAATAATAATAATAATAATAATAATAATAGTGGGTCTCATGCGAACTACTTTCAAATCAGCTTCAATTAAGCCAATTTTATTTATTTATTTTTTTTGGGTGACTAAAAGGCACTTCCGTATGAATCATCAACGTAGAATAACAAAACATAAACTCTTTTTAGCATCAATATTGTGACTGCAGTGGCGGCTCGTGACTAAAAATTCTAGGGGGTGCTGTCTCTAAGAATGGGTTGAAATAATTACTGAAATAAAAGGATGAGCATTGAGCAATGAATAAAAGTTTCAAAAGTTATTGAAAAAGTTATTCAGTGAGCTCATCCTTATATTGTTCTTGATTATTTCAATTGTAAATAAAAAATTTAGAGGTACTGCAGTTCCGCAGTGCCTAACGACGAGCCTCCACTGATTGTGAGAATATATCCCATTTTAGTCTCAGAATGGAAACTTGCGAAGAAAAGATTTAATTTTAAATGAAGTCTCACATTTGTTTGTTTGTTTGTTATCTATTGCCATGAACTTAAATCTCAACAAAAAATCTTTAAAATTCAAGAGAAATTGCACATCTATTTTTAAATAAAAATTGGTGCAACCATTGCACAAAAGTGATTTCTTCATACACACACATAGATAAATACTTAAAACTGAACGAGAAAAGCATTGCTTAAAAAAAAAAAAAAATTATATATATATATATATATATATATATATATATATGATGAATAAAACCACGAAGGGAAGGAAACACAGAATGGGCTCAAGCGCTTTCGTCTAATGACATCCTCAGGAACACTGAAGTACATAAAGAGTTACAGCCTATATATAGATTACAGAAAAAAAAAAATATATACAGTACTGTGCAAAAGTCAGAGACCACTGTCGATCTGATAACTATTAGATAATCTGTTGTATGAAAATTGGTTTTGATACTAAAATACATATTAACTAGAACCTCTGGTTCATATTAACGTATAATTAAGTTATTACTTAAGTGTATAAAGTTGTATAAGCTGGATGACCCTCTAGTCTGCATAAATTGGACTTGAGGGTTGATTCATTATATTACTTATAACGCATGTGTTTAAAGATCTAGCGAACTATTACTGATGGATCTGCAGTAAATGCTCCTAAGCTATTGTTATGTCAATATTTACAATTAAAAGTATTGACATATTCACTTAAATTCTGCAAAACAAATTTAGCCAAAACGTTTCTCATTATAATCCTAATTCATGCTGTTTTTTTTTTCTTTCACAGGCTTAAGAAATGACAAAAAGTACAATTTCTGATGAGATTAGATATAAAATAATACATTTGCATGGTGAGGGACTGAGTCAAAGAAAAATAAGTGAATCTACAGGCGTTTCCAAACCTGGTGTACAAAAAATCTTGGCTCGTCACAGATATAATGGGACCCCAGCTGATCGTCGTAGATCAGGGAGGCCCTCTAAGCTTTCTCCATCTAATCTACAATATCTAAAGATTACTTCCCTTCGAGACAGACACAAATCCAGCACTTCACTTGCAGCTGATCTCGAAAAAACAACAGGTGTCTCAGTTGATCCTTCTACTGTACGAAGGAAGCTTAATTCAATTGGTCTCAGATGTCCAGTACTTGTGTTCCAAAGCACATTTTCTTCTCTTCTCTTTATTTCCATTCCTTAAAAGTGGCTTTTTTGTGTAACACGTCTTTTAAGATCTACTGAGTTAAGTTTCCTTCATACAGTAAAGGGATCAACTGAGACACCTATTGTTTTTACGAGATCTGCTGCAAGTGAAGTGCTGGATTTGCGTCTGTCTCGAAGGGAAGTAATCTTTAGATATTGTAGATCAGATGGAGAAAGCTTAGAGGGCCTTCCTGATCTAGGACGATCAGCGGGGGTCCCATTTGATCTGTGACGAGCCAAGATTTTTTGTACACCAGTTTTGGAAACGCCTGTAGATTCACTTATTTTTCTTTGACTCAGTCCCTCACCATGCAAATGTATTATTTTATATCTAATCTCATCAGAAATTGTACTTTTTTGTCATTTCGTAAGCCTGTGAAAGAAAAAAAACAGCATGAATTAGGATTATAATGAGAAACGTTTTGGCTAAATTTGTTTTGCAGAATTTAAGTGAATATGTCAATACTTTTAATTGTAAATATTGACATAACAATAGCTTAGGAGCATTTACTGCAGATCCATCAGTAATAGTTCGCTAGATCTTAACACATGCGTTATAAGTAGGGCGGTCAAAAGTCAATAAAGTCAAATTGTTTCCTATGGGGCACTTTTCGCTGAAACGACTGAAAATGCAATAAAAACACCTGTAGGGGTATATTACCAAGTTAATAGGTCAACCAAAAGTCAACTTTTACCTGTTTGGTCAAAAAATAGCAATGAGGTAAATAAAGTCAATTTTTGGAATAAATAATTAAAATAACTAAAAATTGGCATCTTTTTGGTTAACTGGCAACTTCGCTGCTCGTATTTGTCTTATTCAGTTATGTTTTCTGATTTGTGATCTCACTGATTTCGATTTCTTTGATTTCAGATATTTAAAATGCCAAAAGTTGCAGTTAGTTCTATTGCTAAAGTGCGCGCTATAATTGCAAAATATCCAAATGAATTCATTTGTTCAGGAAAAAATGAGCTATACTGTCAGATTTGTTGTGTTGTGGTCAAGCATGACAAATCCTTTTTTGTGGATAAACATCGCTCTACCCAAAAGCACCAGCGTGGTATAGACCAAAATGTGGGAAATGAAAAGACGCAAACCCTTTTAAGTACAAGTACAATACTGTAAAAGAATTCGAGATACCAAGAGAAAATTTCTGTTTACTTCTGTCTGATGCAGCTCGTTACATGGTGTCAGCTGGAGCGACACTCAAGCAACTTTTTCCAGACTTTTCCATGTAACGTGTCTTGCACATCTGTTACATAATTGTGCGATGCAAATAAGAGCATTTTATAGTGATGTTGACACTTTAATTGCATGTGTCAAGGCTTCTACTCTTAAAAACAAAGAAGGAAGGAATTGTTTGCTGAAATAGGAACTCCTCCAGAACCGATTGTAACACGTTGGGCAAGCTGGCTGAACGCTGCTTTTTATTATGCAGACAATTTTCCAAATGTGAAGACAATTGTGGAAAATTTTGAAGATGAAGGAATCATTGTTCAAAAGGCTAAAGAGAGTGTTGCTAATGAAAACTGCCAAAGCAACTAATGTCAATCAAAATGAATTATAGTTTGATTGCTAGCTTAGTGACTAGGATGAAAGCATCTGATTGCACCATTAGAGAGGCATATGAAACCATTTCTTCTATCAACCTTGGCGAAGATATGTGTTCAGTCAAACAATACATTGAAACAAGACTCAAGACAAATGGTATTTGTGAAATAATTAACCTCAGTAGACCTGAAATCTCACCAACAGTTTATGGTCAGCTTTTGCAATGTCAACCAACAACTGCCGCTGTAGAGAGATCTTTCTCCATGCTTAATAAATTATTAAGTAAGGATCGCAATTTTTTGCCAGAAAATGTCGGCAAATACTTCATAATTTACCACAATCGGTCAACTGATGTAGAAGAGCAAGAATAAGTAATTAAAGTATCGTTTTTATTATTGAAAGTAAAGGCAACTTTATAAGTCAATTTTTTCAATTCGTAAGGTCAATTTTCTTAATTTTTTCGGTCAACTTTTGACTGCCCTAACTTATAAGTAATATAATGAATCAACCCTCAAGTCCAATTTATGCAGACTAGAGGGTCATCCAGCTTATACAACTTTATACACTTAAGTAATAACTTAATTATACGTTAATATGAACCAGAGGTTCTAGTTAATATGTATTTTAGTATCAAAACCAATTTTCATACAACAGATTATCTAATAGTTATCAGATCGACAGTGGTCTCTGACTTTTGCACAGTACTGTATATACAATACGGAGAAATAAAAATAAAAATTAAACATTAAAGGATTGTGGGAGGAGCATACAAATTTGTAAGGAAAAAAACTACCGATGTTTTAGCACTTTGCTCGAATTCAACACAAGATCAAATGAATTGTTTCCAACGAATGTTATAGTTAATTAAAAAAAATAATAAATTGAAAAATAAAAATAAACCTTATAAGAGAGCATACAAATTATACTGGAAATCTGCCCAGGTTTTAGCACTCTGCCCTTCTTGTCTAAGTTCGATGTATATAAAAAATAAATTGAAAAATAAAAGTTATTAGAGTAGCATACAAGTTTACCAAAGGTTTAGCGTTCTACCCTTTTTATCTAAATCCATTCTGAAGGAATTCAAAACAACAGGATCGAGTTGAAAAAGACCTTTGCTTATGTTGAAGTTATTTGTAAGTTGGATATGGCAGACTCAAGAATATTTCTATTAACAATGTTGCTAGAGTGAAACAAAACTGTAGCATTATTCCAATCAATACAGTGGGATAACTGACAAATGGACAAAAAGGGCACTGGACGACTGTCCCGTTCTAACGGAATATTGATGCTGTTTTATACGTGTGTGCAAATCCTTTCCCGTCTGGCCTATGTAAAAGGAATCACATTGTTTACAACCAATTTTATAGATAATGCCTGAATTATTGGTAGGGCTATTTTTTACTATGATATTTTTCACAATATTGTTATATGAAAATACTACATTAATATCCAAAAGTTTAAGTACATTAGCAATGCCTAAAAGCCCGTAAATTTTGTAAATACTGTAATTTTTACTCATTTTCCTTTCCAACATTTTTCTTTAAAAATCTCGGAGGAGGAAGTTTTAAGGTTTTATTATAGAAATAAGAAAAGATAAATAGCCCTACCAATAATTCAGGCATTATCTATAAAATTGGTTGTAAACAATGTGATTCCTTTTAATATAGGTCAGACGGGAAAGGATTTGCACACACGTATAAACAGCATCAATATTCCGTTAGAACGGGGCAGTCGTCCAGTGCCCTTTTTGTCCATTTGTCAGAGTTATCCCACTGTATTGATTGGAATAATGCTACAGTTTTGTTTCACTCTAGCAACATTGTTAACATAAATATTCTTGAGTCTGCCATTATCCGACTTACAAATAACTTCAACATAAGCAAAGGTCTTTTTCAACTCGATCCTGTTGTTTTGAATTCCTTCAGAACGGATTTAGATAAAAAGGGTAGAACGCTAAACCTTTGGTAAACTTGTATGCTACTCTAATAACTTTTATTTTTCAATTTTTTTATTTTTTATATCCATCGAACTTAGACAAGAAGGGCAGAGTGCTAAAACCTGGGCAGATTTCCAGTATAAATTTGTATGCTCCTCTTATAAGGTTTATTTTTATTTTTCAATTTATTTTTTTTTAATTAACTATAACATTGGTTGGAAACAATTCATTTGATCTTGTGTTGGATTCGAGCAGTGCTAAAACATCGGTAGTTTTTCCTTACAAATTTGTATGCTCCTCCCACAATCCTTTAATGTTTAATTTTTATTTCTCCGTTTATTGTACATACAGGGTGGGCCAAAAGTCTGGATCCATAGGAAAATATTTATTTTAATACGTAAATTACAACAAATGGTAAATACTTAAAATGAATATCAACTTTAACTCGTAAATGCGTATCCGTGATACTGTACAGTAGTTCGTACTCCAGTATAAATACTCAAATACTTTTTTTATTTCAGCCCAGAAATGGCTTCGAATCTAACAACAGAAGACCGGGTAGAACTTGTGCTCATGTACGCAAGACAGGGCGCTACACACAGAGAAGTTGCTACCGAATTCAATAGAAATCATCCTGATAAGCATCCAGTAACACATGCGACTGTTGGCAAGTTGTTTAAACGTTTCAAAGAAACAGGAAATGTACATGATCGACGGCGTTCTGGTCGTCCAAAAACTGCAACTGATGAAAATACCTCTGCAATGGTATGTGAAACTTTAACGAATAGCCAGTAAAGTCAACAAGAAGATTATCAAATGAAACACGCATCTCGAGAACGTCAATTCGAAGAATTATTAAAAATCATAAATTCCATTCCTAAGTGTCTCCTCGATGTCAGAGGCCGCCAATTTGAGCATTTGTTATAATTTGTTGTTTATATTGGAGTACGAACCACTGTACAGTATCACGGATACGCATTTACGAGTTAAAGTTGATATTCATTTTAAGTATTTACCATTTGTTGTAATTTATGTATTAAAATAAATATTTTCCTATGGATCCAGACTTTTGGCCCACCCTGTATATATATATGTTTTTTTCTGTAATCTATATATAGGCTGTAACTCTATGTACTTCAGTGTTCCTGAGGATGTCATTAGACGAAAGCGCTTGAGCACCATTGTGTTTTCCTTTCCTTCTTGGTTTTATTCATCATAAATATTTTTCACGTGTTACTTTCGTGAAATAATTTTCACATATATATATATATATATATATATATATATATATATATATATATATACATACACACACTTTTTGGACAAAATAGGAAATTGGGTCTATGAATTAATGGAAAGGAAATGTTATTGACTTTTTTACCTAAAATGGCTGTAGAGATGAGAGGACAAAAACCAAATGTGAAAGTGAC
>JAJOZX010009303.1:0-164217 GCA_023014485.1 Bathynomus jamesi
CCACTACTCCTTATCCTTAGAGCGAAACTTATCAAAAAACACAGTAACTGACATGTCACAACAATCCATTTTTACGCCTCAACAACACAACACAAACTGACCAGATCTGACCTAATGGAGTAATTGAACGGTGTGGCAACTAAGGGTTGCCAAATGTCGCTAGATATACAAATAATTGATAAAAATATTGGCAGATGTCGCTAGATATATCTGTCGTTAAATGTCGCTAAAAATGACATTGCTTCAAAGTATCATAACTTTATTTTCTGATATTTTCAAAATGATACATAGCTGCTTGCACCAGTTTTTCCTGCTCTATCGATTGATGTGTTTCGTTACTGTAGCATGTTTCTTGGCAATGCGGGTGTCTTGTAAAGTTTTACCTCTTTGTTTCTGAGTTAAGTCCGTTGTGTGTTTCAGCAAGTATCCGCCTTACCTTTAAAGAAAGTGCTCAAAATGACCGCCTTGGGCTTGAATACACGCCTGAACACGCCTCGTCATAGACTGCCTGACACGTTTAAACATTCCAGGTATTGCTCGGATTTTCTGGCATCCTTGTTCTACGCGTTGGCGAAGCATTTCAACGTTGTCAATGGGTGTCACGTAAACGATCGATTTCATATGACCCTACAGGTAAAAATCGAGTGGATTCATAAGGTATTGTAAATTTTGTATTTGGTTTTTAAAGATGTCGACTTTGTAATACTTGTCATATTGTTCTTAACCCTTATTTCATAACCATGGTAAATTATAACAAATGCATATTATTATACCGAGGTTATGAAATGAAGATTAAATGCCAGAATTATTTGGGAGAGATACCGAGTGTAATTCTGTTTAGGGAGCGAATTGGGAACGAGTCTGTAAACATGTTGGTGAACGAGCCAAAACCAACGAAGAGTAGTGTTGAGACCTATAACGGAGGACTTGGATTTGCTTATAGGCCTGTATTTGTGGAGTTAGTACCTAAACCGAGCTAAGTGGGTTTCCTCTGCTACTCCGGCGCTTGACAGAGTTAAGTGACGTGTATAAGGAGGAGTTATAATGCATGCTTACATATAAGATCACGGAGTCTAAGACTTTTCGTATACATTCATTTAAATATACTGTAAATAACTATGGTTCCTTATATACTTACGTTTAATGGTTATTTTCGTTTAACTGGAGTATCTGTCCTAAAGAGTCGGCAATCGGATACTCGTTCAAGTGAACCTTCGGTGGGCGAGTAAACGAACATTCTCGAAAGCCATGTCTGTCGCAGGATTAGTTCTCGCTGAACCCTTGTAATAGTTCCTTATGGCCTAAGGCAGGAGTTCCCGATTAGTTTTCGACGTTACTACATTCTGAAAGTTTCAAGTCCTTGTTACCCTGGACCACTCAATAAAAAGGACTCCACAAATTGATTTTTTTTTACCTGGAAACGAGAAAAAAACTCGCTATTTCAGTCACATTTTAATTTGTTAATTGCCAAGCAGCAACACGCACAGCAGAAAAAACTCATTCATAGGCAAAATGACGCTTCTATTATATTATTAATCATCTGATCCAAGCGCGACCACAGCTTCGTGAGTGCACATCTGATATCGTTTTCTGACTGCAGCCTGTTTCTCTGTTTATTTTTCACACACAATAGGGCAGAAAATCCTGCCTCGCACAGGAAAGTGGTGCCAAACGGGAGCAAAATTCTCGTCGCGGTCGAACTGACCACGGAGTATTCTCCCTTCCGAGCGATCCGAAAGGAAGAGAACTTTGGCTGCTTACTTTCGAAGCTGATCTGGAGAAGCTTGTCGGTTTTCATTTCGATGATTTCCTCCGCCAAACCAGATGGCTCTTCTGGAATGTTTTCGATTAGGGAAAAATTAAAAGTTCAGAACCACATGTGCAGATTGTGCACCAATTGAGCGGCAAATTTGAATTGTTCGTTTGCTCGTTGACTTTCGGATTTCCGATACATTTCTATTTTTAAATAGAATGTCGTAATGTCCTGACACAATTCGGTGGTTGGTCATGTCTGTCTCATTCCGTGTGACAGTTTTGTATTTAAGGTTACGGCGACCAGTCACTCGTCAAATGTGTATATGTATTTATGTAAGTAATGAATTGTATATTTAATAAATCTAAACTTATTTTACATGAAAATTTTCTGTTATGAAGCGGACTTGCAGCAAGTTCCCTTACCAGAAATTCTACAAATTTTAATCTCTGCAAATCTCCAACCGCCAATCTTGATCTTGTAATAATGACCACAACTCTTATTGTTAATAATCTGCGCAGCATTTCTATTTCCACCTAAACGATTAAACCAAACGTTTAAGTTCGAATGAAAGTTTAAGTGGTGTAAAACCTTATTCCTTATCCCGTGACTAAATCATATCCGGTGTTTATCATCTATACCAGTGGTTCCCAACCTTTGTTTAGGCGACGGCCAACTAGAGCTAATTTGAATAACTCGTGGTCCACTTCCCATGTTGCTAAGCTGGTATCATGTTTACATAAGGTTTAATAAGTACATTTTTGTTATTAACATAATGCTAAACGACAAGCAAGTGGGCCATGGCCCACCTGTTGGGAATCATTGATCTATACTATAAAAAGGTAGTCCTGTCTGTCCGTCTGCGATTCTGAACATAGAAATAAATGCGCTTTGCTTTGTTTCAACTTGCTGAGGGTTCAATTATTCGGTCAATAAAACTATAGAAAAGAACGCAGCAATGAAAATCTTAAGCTTCGCATCCGAACCCATTGTATCAAAATTTGTGAAGCTTAAGATTTTCATGGCTGCTGCGTTCTTAGTTTTATTGACCGAATAATTGACTCCTCAGTAATTGGGGGGCCGCCAGCCCCCCAATTACTGAGGCCGAATTCCCCAGCACCGCCCGTAGGGCCTACTTTTGCTAGTAACTATGAAAAAGTAGTAACCTTCGAATTCAAAGCTAATAACTTTAATAGTTTACATAAAAGAATCGTTATTAATAAAAAAATCAATATAGAAATTAATGAAATGGCGGCGTCAAATTATTTTTTTGCGATTCATTCGTAAGACTTATTTCATAACTTGGATAAAGATATATCTGGTATAATTTACCATGATTATGCAATAAAGATTAAAGTATATTTTTATCTACTCGTAGTTACGAATGCGTAAACAATATTTTTATTATTGTTAAACAAGTAATATTAGGTACCTTAATAAGGTACCTTAATATTATAATTTTACTTTAAGATTTGCTCCACCAAATTTTTTATTCTTTTAATGATTGAATGATTGCTGTTAAGCAGTTTTGTATGTATGTAAAGTTTATTGAATTACTTATTTTTACTTTGATATAATGTTTGAACTGTTCAGACGAAACGTTAGATTAAATAGAATAAATTGTGGACCTTTTCCAGTTTGTGTAACGTTTTTTCATATAATTTATTTTTGAGAATATTTTTGTTAAAACTAACGAAAATATCACGACTTAACCTAACCAATTATCAAGGGCGTACAGTTGATCTATTATTAATTATAACATTGTTTGTTTCTGCAATAGTATTTACTATTTACTAATAGATCAACTGTACGCTCTTGATAATTGGTTAGGTTAAGTCGTGATATTTTCGTTAGTTTTAACAAAAATATTCTCAAAAATAAATTATATGAAAAACGGTACACAAACTGGAAAAGGTCCCAAAAATGTTCAGTAGAAACAGCAAAAAACAAAGTAAAATAAAACCAGTAGGGGAACGCCGTTATCTTGCGTTACCCCCGGACTACACCACTGTTCTTAAGTACAGTATATTGTAAAGGCAAACAGCAATAATAATTATCAATATTACAATTTATTTTTGAGTTGATGGTGGATATCAGTTGCTTCAGGAAGCATACACACACGCACATACATGCACATGTGACATATGTATACACACACACACACGCAAACACATAGACGCGCACACGTATACAGGTACATGCATATTGCATATATATCCATAATTAGCTTATAATACAAATGTTATGGAAAAATATTAATAAATTTCAGTTTCATTAAAATTTTAATATCTAGTTTATATTTCTTGATGAGAAGAGATTCGGCTCTTTGCATATTTGCAAGAACATAGTTTGAAAGAGTATTTTATTCAAAATGTCATTGTCTGGTAATAGTTGTGATCAACTGTATTGTGTTCGTTGGTTTTACTTGGTTTGTCTTTATACTGCATCATTCTTAACGCTTTTAGTACCAGTGTCACAGATTTTTTCACTAAGTTCTTTCAAAATGGTAGATATGTGATCCCTTAGAGCTGATGTGACACTCAATACTACTTACAGGCTTATGATACACGCTTTCAAATAAGTTAAATTTATATAATGAAGAAATGAGGCTTTCCTACGAAGTGGCTAAGCGACAAAAGTAAAAAACGCCAGAAAACGCATTTAAGTTGTACCAAATTTCAAAGTGGAATAACTTTTGAACTTTTGAAGATATATTGACGAAATATATTTAGAAGTTCAAAAGTAGTCGCTTTCAAATTGGTACAACTTCAACTGCGTTTTCTGGCGTATTTTACTTTTGTCGCCTAGCTGCTCCTTTCTCGGAGGGCCTCAATCAAATAGTGAATAAAACGTTACAAGACTCATATTTGTATTGGAGGAATGATTTTGGGTTCCTTCTCTAACAACAAAACTGAACCTATATTAAACGTCTAGAAGCGTTTGTAGAAGTTTTGTACAATATACAGGGTGGACCATAAGTCGCTTTACCTTTTGTATTATAACGAAACTCACTCGGGTAAAAATACTAATGGCCTACCCTGTATATTATTTCTCATGGGACCCGAGGGTTCCACTGTGACTGAAAGGGTTGATAACTGCTTTGATTACCACTTTGGGCACTCAATGTTTAGTCAGTGGTCCCCCACACAATGGGAGCACTATCAATTTTCACTTAATGCATTGTTTTTCGTACAACTGAAGCCAATGTATAACCTGGGGTTGACCACTTTTAATGTCTTCTGTAGAACTTAACTGTTTCACTCAAATTACTGAAACCATATTCCAGATACCGTAAGATGGGGTAACTGGGCACCTGCAGGGGTAACTGGGCACTACTAAGTTTAAGGTAAATTTCGTTATATAACAGTATGAATTTTTCCCATAAATTGTAAGTATCTACCTATGTAATAGGTATAGGTACCTAAAATGAAAAAAATAATAACGAAATGTACCTTAAACTTAGTAGTGCCCAGTTACCCCTGCAGGTGCCCAGTTACCCCATCTTACGGTAACCCTATTAAGCAAGACTGTAGGTGGATTGCTCAACTTGCAAACAATCCAAAGAAGTCTTCACACTTCTTACCATCTTATTTCTGTACCAGTTTGCAACCTACAGTTTTTTTCCTGATTCGTTATCTATTTCTCGCACTTTAGCCTGGGGTAAGTTCACTGTGTACTTGTACACCCGTTAAAGTGGATTTATTGGTAGACCCACGAGCTGTTCAGCGAGTCTCCTTTTGATTTTGCCCTTAAGAAAACTGATATTTATAAATGCAATGTACCCTGTTACTATACTACCTATAGTATGATATAGTTAATTCTTAAGTGATATCCATAGTCCAATTCTGAATACCCCATTTTTACTATATAACTGGATAAACTCAAATTTCTTCTTCAGTTATACTGACCTACCTTGTAATTTAATTTATCCTTTAACTTTAGCTCTACCAAAATGAAAAGTCTGGCAGAAATGGTGCACCAACTCTAGAAGAAGTAAAGCGATACA
Source organism: Bathynomus jamesi (assembly GCA_023014485.1). Classification (NCBI taxonomy): domain Eukaryota; kingdom Metazoa; phylum Arthropoda; class Malacostraca; order Isopoda; family Cirolanidae; genus Bathynomus; species Bathynomus jamesi. Next base: position 5,760 of record JAJOZX010009303.1, read on the forward strand.
AATCCTCCATCTCATTCTACTGTTAGCTTGAAAACGACTTTTACCAGATCTGAAATTAATCCTTCAACCTGAAAATGACATCAGATATGATAAATATCTGCTAAACTTTTCAACTTGGTCCTTAATTTACGATTTGGCCACTTTGGCTTAATTTCTCTAAATTTACTTATCTTACATAATATTAATGTAGGCTCAGTGCTCACATTAATTAAAATATTTATGGCCTAGTTTCTGAGCCTCCTCATTTTGATGTGGACTAACTTTTTTTTTTTTTTCAGGCAGTTTTTAACCTTAACAAGTGTATCTTTATAAAACCACATCAAATTAATTTAAAGCTCATCTTGACTCTTCTAAAGTTTTAGAAATCTCGGTGGTGTGGTGGTTAGCGTCGCTGACTACGAATCCATCGGCCTCGGGTTCGAGACCCGACGGCAGCCGGCGCGCAGCAAAACCCAGCTGTTCATCCTTCCACACAATAAAAGAAAGTGGTTGGTAGATAAATGGGTACCCTAGGTGGTCTAGTGGTTAAGACGGTGCTGCTGATGGGGCGTGGTTCGGATTCCACGTTAAACTGTAGGTCTAAAGTGGAGTGAAAAGCTTGACCTTCGTCAGAATGAACAATTCGGGCGGAAGCTAACCAAAGGTTATATGTATATAATATATAATGCATGCATACTACTCTTCCTCATTGCAAGATAGGGCCTAGAATTGTTTCTTTAGCATCCTGCTAGTAGGAATGATCTTGCCATCTGATGCAACTTTTATACCAGTCACTCGCTAGATCTGCTACCTTACCTCTACTCGTATGTGACATGTTACACAGTGGGACTGTAATGCCCCACCAGAAATAATAATATATATCATACTAAAATACAAATTGTCTACAAATTATTCTTCACGTTTATATAAGTTTCGTTCAGTTGTCGGAAAAGGAGCCCAAAATGTGTGTAATATAGGAAACTAGTTACTGAAAATATTTGGTTTTGAATAGCAATAAATCATATACATTTTGGTTTAAAGAAAAATATTAATGAATGAAAGGGTTAGAGTGTATTTGTTCTATAGCCAATGTAAATGGAATTACAGCCAACTTGTTGTAACGAGATTGGTACACAACATTATTAGACCATCCTCAGAATGTTTTTTTAGAATGTGATTAAAACTTTTATTGCTTTATATCAGTGGTGCACAAACTTTTTTGATGTGAGGGCCAAACCAACCATCTGTTTTATATGTAGGGGCCAGATATATAGATATTCTATTTTTTATAAATATGCATTTTTATAACCAGGGGTAATATTTCAGATTTTTCACTTTTTCATTGAATTGAAAAGACCCGTGGGGCCACATTTGGCCCGCGGGCCAGGGTTTGTGCATCACTGCTTTATATAATGGCTTCTCATATTATTTTCTTTATTTTTCAGTTCCATATTTCGTTTCATTATTTTTCATAGTAAAATTGTAATGACTTAAGTATTTTTCTTTTTGTCATGTAATATTTTAGCTTTTTTAAAACATTCTCCGTTAGTTTTTATCCACGGTACTTTATGGAAAACGATTGTTTAGCAAGTTTTGAGTAATTTCTTTGACTTCAAGATGAAGTAAGTTCCAGTATTAATTAAGGTTTTAATTACAGATAATTTATAATTGAAAAATATATAATTCAATATCAACACCTTTCTCTGTGGTTTTGATTTTGACGTCAATAATTGGGCTAATTACGCCTGATCGACGTGAAATAAGATTAACAATTTATTGTACGTTAGAGTTGGTTAGGTTGGCATAGGCTTGGTTAAGTTAGTTTTTTAGTGTCACGTCGACTAGATGAGTATGACCAATAATTCTTGTCGAATATCTTTACTAGTTCAAAAAACTGAAACTGGTGTCATTAGTTTCTTCAAGAGTAAAATTTAATTCGCTGGTATTTACCAACCTTACAATAAGCTGTACATTCTCTCTAAAAATTACAAACATCTCATCAACGTATCGCACGTACAGTTTCGAAGAAAAAAATTCGCCTAGAAAAAATTTATAAAAAGCATAAAAAATTACTAAATGGTGATTAGTAATTTTGTGGTAATAAAATTTAAAAAACAAAACGGAATCATTAATGATTACCGGTTTTTTTATGCTTCTAAGAATATTTTGTAGGCGAACTTTTTTCGAAACTACAGCAAACGGGTCTATATGGACCCATAACATTTGGTTTTTTGTACATAAATTGTATAATTTTTCCAATTGACTCAATCTGGACTCGCACATCACTTGTCTTGAACTTGACTGGGTTTGCCGCCCTGAAAAGTGCAGCTGTGTGGTTTATTTGTCCTTCCTACAGCTTTTGATGTGAACAAGGCAGCGTTGTTCTAACAGCAACAACGAAAGCGCTACACACACACTATTATTCTTCAAGGTAACTACATATAATTCTGTGGCTGCAGAAATAAATGTTGTAAGAAGGAATGTTTAGTTTTATAATTGCAGGAATGTTGTAGGAAGGGTCTATTGAGTTGTGGAGCAATGACGAATTTATTACGAAACCTTACCTTTTTTTAAAACATATTTAAGGCTTTTATCCGCGTGTGATTCTCGTGAATTCTAGTTTGATTTTCTCGTGAAAATAGTTATACTTAAATCGGGCTTCAAAGACTTAACCTCATTTTATTCCAGAAATTTTTTTTTAGTTGAAAGAAATGCTACGAAGAACTATATTAATGTTTAGGCTGATATCACAGTGATGTTTCACCGTTATTGAAATATTTCCTTTATGCCCGAAGTGACGAACTTTATGACGGCCTTTATGATAAAGTGACTATACATATTGTACCATCAAGTCAATTTTTTGTTTTACTAAAAAAAAAAAAGTCCTCCAAAACAATTTCTGTTGAAAGAAATAAATTGATAAGTTTAGAAAGAAGCTGGCGTTTCCTTAAGTTATTATTTTTAACTTCTCATCAGGACGAATAAATAAAACGTAACACGCTTTACTAAAAAAGTCCCCACAATTTTATTTTAAACAAAATTATCAGTCCAGTGATTAAGATTTCGTAATCAATCGAGGGAGAACTTTAGCCAATGACTTGTGAATTTGAAAACGAAACTCGCTCGGTTCACAAAGTTTTAATTGTTTGCTAAACCATTTTCAACAGCCTTTAACATCTACATTTTGCAGTGGCACGTTGCCACAGAAGGGTCAATTTTAATTATTCATTGCACGAGGTCAAATGTCAAAATTAGGAAACTACCGTTTTTAAAATTCTGAAATTAAAATTATGAAATTTAAGATTTTTTGGGAACCTGATTTCATTAATTTTTCAATTTAAACAATTAAAAAATTTAATAAAAGGTTTGCGTAAATAATGGTTTTAGAGGTAAACCTTCTCTGGCGCAACGAAAATTAGACAATGAAGGTTGTTGGAAAAAAGGTTGGTTCAGATAAACTTTAAAAATCCTCAGAATTTTCAATTTTAATTCGATTATAGAAAAAAAAAAATCGCTTCATACTAAAACTCTTATTGTTCCGAACTGCAGGACCCCCAGGCAGCCCCGGCCAGGGGCAGCTACCCACAACGGCCTTGCCCTAAAGCACGGCCTTGCCCTAGAATGAAAGACTAATTCATTAAATTCCTGAATACAAGTTCACATTTATCAAATGAATATTTTATTTTTTATTTTTAAATATTTTTAGAAATTTGTATTCTCCTTTTCATTCTCATTCTCTCCTTGTCAACCAATACGCCGAAATGGTTTAACAATGATATTAGCAATGCTATTGCGGAAAGAATGGAGCCTTCTAACTACCTAAGTCACATTCCCACCAGACTAATTCAGAAAATTATGTAAACCTACAGTGGAGGGTTGGTTAAATCCTTCATTAGATCAGCTAAACATGTTAAAGAAGCTAGAGTTTCCTCACTCTGTAAAGTTAACCCTACAGATCTACAGAAGCTAAGGCTAACAAAGACCCTAAGATCCACTCTAAGGTTAGCCCGAGAGAAAGGAAAGAGTAGAGGGTGAAGAGAAGAGAATGAGGGGTTAAGTAAGGAGGAACACCTATCACTCGTGGGTTAACATTCATTCAGAAAGAGAAAAAAGACTCGCCATAATCATCCGCCGGCCACTGCCGACAAGTCAGAAAAATAGTCGGAGAAAATAGGAGAGGGGTGAAAGATGAAAAGTAAAATAAGAACGCTTACAAACCATTCAAACACCGTCTTAACTCACTGTCATACCATGCAAACTACAAACATGCAAGAAGAGAGTCAGAGACATGCAAGTAAGGAGAGGATAAGAAAAAAAGTAGGTAAAGTTAAACAAAAAGTGGGTTAGTTTACTCTACGAGCTACATCTACGTTCATGTTAGTCTAATTTTTTTTTTTTTTTTTTTAAATTTTATTGCTGGCATCACACGCTGGCATGTCACAAGCTGGCATTAATCGTCAACAGACTCATCCTCGAGCACCACCCCCAGAGCTCCTGTGACTAATTGTTTTTTTAATTTAAACAACGTTAATATTTTTAAAATGTCTGTCAAGCGGTTCAAAAACATATTAACGCTGGTAGAATGAACGACTGACGCGGGAAGATTATTCCATTTATCAATTACTTTAAACGTAAAGAAGTTTTTAGCGATATTAGTAATGAAACGTCTGCCACGCAACTTAAATCCGTTATTACGAGTATTACTATTATCGAAAGTGAACAATTTGTCAAAATTTACATTATCGACGTTATTAACGATTTTGAAAACGTCAATAAGCTCCCCCCTTAATCTCCTAGTTTCGAGTGAATACAGGTCTAACTCTCTAATCCTATCTTCATAAGGCTTGTTGCGCAATGACGGAATTAGTTTCGTGGCACGACGTTGAACCCTTTCTAACCTATCAATATCCTCACGCAAGTACGGACACCAAAACTGAACTGCATATTCTAAATGAGGCCTGACTAGGGACTTGTAAAGGGGCAATATAATATCCTTCGATTTAAATTCAAAATTACGCGCTATGAAGCCTAACATCCTATTAGCTTTTGCGCAAGACTGCAGGCACTGGTTCCTAACTTTTAAATCCTTAGATACGCGTACGCCTAAATCTACTTCCTCGTCAACGCTCGCTAACTCCCTATTATCCATCGTGTACGTGTAATTATTGTTGCGAGAACCTATATGCAAAACTTTACATTTGTCTACGTTAAATTGCATCTGCCACTTATCTGTCCACTCCATAATCCTATTTACATCGTCTTGGAGCCTATTTCTATCGTCCTCGTTAACAACCTTACCGCCTATTTTAGTAGGGTGTGTCGAATTTTTCAACTTTCAATTTCCAAATATGAGGGGTGCTAAAAAGTTGCAGCATGACTTAGGAATTCTAAGGATATTTTTGTTAATTTAATATAATTTAGTTTTGCTTGGTAAGAAGCTACATAAAAATAGTGATTTTTGACTTTTTTGTGGAATTATATAATAATTATTATTAATAATTATATATGCTGTATATATAATGCACTGCTGTTTTTGCTTATTTCACAGGTTGAAACATATTCATCAGTGTGCTGAAGATTACTTGTCCGTCAGTGCTACCATCCTAACCAGTGGGAATTGACCTACAATGGCTTCTAAAAGGAGGACAAGACTGGGGACATTCACACATATGAGCAACCTAATTGGAACTGGTAGAGAGTTGTTGCCCTCTGAACTCCCAACTCTGCGAGACGTTCTGAAATATGGGCTACTGCTAAGAGAACAAAGTGGTAAGGATGTGAGAAACTACCCAGCAGCCAGTCTTGCAAAGGACATTTACCCTAAAGTGCTTGAAAAGTGGGAACGAGCAAACAGTTCTTTTGTAGCCCCCGTTGTAAATTCACGAGTCACAATCTTAAACAAGATCCAAGAGAGCTGAGAGCAGGCCAAAAACATCTCTTGGGAGAGGAAAGCTACATGTCAAAGAGGCTTTCATTGCAAAACTTGACAAGCTTTTTGACATCCTCAGTTGCAAGTGTAAAATTGTTCTCTGCTCTGAATTTGGCTGCCTTGCAGATGCTGGTTGCAAAAACGAAACTCGCATTAACTGTACATGCCCTAGGGAGATGAAGATCCCTGTGAAGGAACTTGCTTTCATTAAAGGTCAGAGAGACAAGTCTGGTTCTATTGGACCACATCAGATTGGCTTGCCAGATCAACCTGAGCACAACAGACAAGTCAAAAAGCAGAAGCGGCAAGAAGACGAAAGAGAAGGCTTGCTGAATATAAGCAGACAAGTAAGCAGGATGTTTCAATGCCATCAAATGAAATAATTTTCTCTGATGATGAAAATGAAGAACAAATAGCTGATGCTCAAGATGGAAAGGATGGAAGTTATGAAGTGACATTAGAAATACCAAGCACGTCTTCAACTTCCAATAAAAAGCCAGAGTACAACACATTAGAAATACCTAATGTTGCTATGCATAGCATCAGATATGGTGTTAGCCTGCGTGCCACAGCTGCCATCACCACTGCTGCCTTTATGGATGCTGGCTTGATCACTGAAGAAGACAAGAGACTTGTAGTTGATCACAATAAAGTCAAGAGGGCCCAAGAAAAAGTTATGAGATCCCTGGATCAGGAATTTGATGATCTTTGTAAGAAGGGTGAAATTGACTGCATCTTCTTTGACGGCCGTCAAGATACAACTAAAGTTATGCTGAAAGCAGACAATTCAGATCGTCAGTTCCCCAGCATCATCAAAGAAGAGCATTATTCTGTGTGCAGTGAGCCAGGTGGAAGATATCTCTACCACTTCACTCCTGAGAAAGGCTCAACGAGAAAAAAACCTGCTGAAGTTATTGCTGATAATCTTGTAGATTTCAAGAAGAAGAAGGGCATTGATAAAAGCCTGCAGGCCATTGGAGGTGATTCTACAAATGTTAACACTGGCTGGGAGGGTGGTTCCATGCACTGGGTAGAGGTCAAGCTTTGCCGTAAGCTGATCTGGTTGGTTTGTGCCCTCCGCACTAAGAGTTACCCCTGCGACACTTGATCACAGCACTGGATGGGAAGACCTTGTCTAACAACAAGTGGACAGGTAACATTGGCAAGATGCTAGACACTGCAACCGAACTTGAAATTGATCCTTCATTCACCAAACTCAATTGGAGAGCCTCTTACTTCACTGAGTGACAATGTCGTAAAGGATCTCTCTACTGATCAAGCGTACGGGTATAGGATCACACAGGCCATAAGGACAGGAGAACTTCCCACAGATCTGACCCTTCTTGAAATTGGTCCAGTGAGCCATTCAAGGTGGTTGACAACAGTAAACAGGCTTTGTCGCATATGGGTTTCAAAACATGCCCTTAAAGGCAAAACCCTCAACAACTTAACTGATAGTGGAATACATTGTTGGTGTGTACTACCCCTGTTGGTTCAACATCAAAGTAAAACACTCTTGGGTGGAAGGCTAGTTAGGCTGCAAAAGAAGGCTGTAGTGGATGCTGTTTTGCCAACCATCAAGCGCTCAGCATGGTATGCATTCAGCGAAATGATAATCCAGACACTCTTGTGCTCAGATGACAGTGAGGAGAGGAGAGCTGGTGTCCAAAAGATTGTTGACATGAGGGGTGGAGATGATGACACACTTGGAGATCTTTCTGTACGTCCCAGGAAGACACCTTCCATCAACCCCAGTGCTTCTTCCGTGTTGGAGCTGACAGACTGGTCTGACGGGGTATTTGAACCTCCTTTGACATGTAAACTGACTACAGCGGAAGTAAAGAAGTTCTTTGACAAGCCTATGCAAGTTCCACAGTGGCCTTGTCATGCTCAGTCAATAGAGAGGTGTGTGAAACAAGTCACAGAGGCAGCAGGCAGGGTGTATACACATGAGAAACGTGAGGGCTATATCAGAGGCCAAGAAGCAAGTCGGCGGCTGATGTCCAAGAACGAATCAAAGCAAGACTTGATGAAACTTGTTGTTTAAATATTTTTTTTACTGATGTCATTACTTTCTAATGTTGTTTTATGATTACAAGGATATGTTTTATGCAGAGAAACTAAAATTTTTATAGCATTACCTGACATTTTGAGAAGCTAAAATGAATAAATGTTGTTTTCCGAGAGCAATTTATGTGCTTTTTAATCAAACGTAGATTTACCAAGCTAAGTGTTGAGCAATCACAAAAATAATAGCAGATTTGAATTCTTCACATCCAAAAACATATTTTTAAAACCCCTCAGTGAAGGAATTAGCAAAAATTAATTTTCACCTCCCAAATTGACACACCCTACTATTTTAGTATCGTCCGCGAATTTTGACACGTTACTAGTCAATCCTACATCTATGTCGTTAATGTAAATTACGAATAGCAATGGGCCTAACACTGAACCCTGTGGGACACCGCTACCTACATCTAACCACCCCGATTCACTGCCATTAACTACCACCCTCTGTCTCCTAGCACGAAGCCATTCTTCTAATCAGTTAGCTACCTGACCGCGTATACCGTGCGCTTTGACTTTCGCAATTAGTCTCCTATGCGGAACTGTATCGAACGCCTTTTTAAAATCTAAATAAATAACTTCAGCTGCTCTATGCCTATCGTATTCGCGCACTATTTCGTTATAAAATTCTAGCAAATTAGTTAAACAAGACCTATGGCGTCGAAACCCATGCTGACTACTATTAATCAAATCTCTACTTTCTAAGTGATCGATGATACGATCCCTAACTACGGATTCCAAAAGTTTACCGACAATTGACGTTAAGCTAATGGGCCTATAATTGCTAGCTACTGCGCGGTCGCCTTTTTTAAAAATAGGCGTGACGTTAGCTAATTTGAAGTCTTCAGGAATAATCCCCGTTTCGAGTGACTGATTTAAAAATCTTCGTTAAGGGGCCTACGATAACGTCTTTCAAATCTTTCAAATGTCTGGGATAAAAAGCGTCAGGGCCTGGAGCCTTGCTAACGTTTAGCCTATCGATATAATGCGCAATCTCACCCTCGTAAACAGTTATTTCATCCAAAATAGTCTCGCTACTAAATGGAACGATATCGTCCACGTCGTGGACATTATTTACGTCTTCTACGGTAAAAACTGTCGCAAAAAAGTTATTGAAAATACCCGCCATCGCCTGAGCGTCAGAAGCCAAAGCGCCATTAACATCCACTAGAGGGCCTACGTTATCTTTTACCGGCTTACGATTATTAATGTATTCAAAAAACTTTTTTGGATTATGTTTACTATCCGCAGCTATAAGTATCTCTAAATTACGCTTGGCATTCCTAACTGATCTTTTAACCTGACGTCTAAGCTCGATAAGCACACCGGACAAAAAATTAGTCACCCCTCTCAGAATGTACCTAATAACGTGTGACGGCGCCTCTGGCCTTGATAACCGCACGAATCCGGCGAGGCAGAGACTCTACGAGGTTGTGCATGTACTGAACATCGATTTGCTGCCACTCGTTCATCAGCCGGTCCCGAAGTTCCGCCAGAGTCCTGCGCTTCACTTTGTTTCCAGCCTGAACAACACCTTCGACGCATTCAGGATTAAAGGCTTCATTGGACCTGCGATGTACTCGTCGCCTCCCATCATTGGAGAACAAACAAAAACGGGACTCATCGGACCAAATTACACGTTTCCAATCTGCCGCAGTCCAGTTTTTGTGCCTCTGAGCCCATTTATAACGTGCCAATTTGTGACTTGCTGTTAACAGCGGCCTCTTCCGTGGTACCCTGCTCCAGATGTCCATCGCATGCAGTTCTCGTCGCAATGTCCGTTCGGAAATTGGTCGCTGGAGAACCTCATTGGTTTCTTGGAGCAATTGTTCTCTGGTTTGAAAACGATTTGCAGTTACTAGACGAGAAACATGGGCGGCCCCTATTGTCGAGAATTGTTTTCCGGCCACAGTTACGCCGTCGATTGTCAGTTGATTGCGAACTACTACACTCTTTGTAAACTCGCTGGACAGTACGCGTTGACACACAACAAATTGGGCTACTTCAGACATTTTGTGTCTGTGGGCTCTGCCAAACATGATGGCTCCTTTTTGCCACTGAGTAACGTCTGCCTCACGACCCATTTTGCAGACTATATCCAACACACACTTTGTTCTTCACCACCTCACGAAACAGATCTGATCCTGTGTGCTACGTCACCGCTACTTGTCACTTACCAATGCTACATCAGCGCCCTCTGTGTGACCTTGAACTTCCTACTATCGGTGCTATTAGGGGTGACTAATTTTTTGTCCGGTGTGCTTATATCGATTAAAGTTAGCTGCCATGCCATTGCGCTTAAGTCTATACGCTCTATTACGCTCGTTTATGAACTCTCCTATTTCCCTAGTCCACCACTTCGGCCTACCATGATTTCTAACGCGCTTGGGCCTACGAGGAATAAACTCCCTTTCAATATTCCTAAAACTTTCTTTAAACGCCACCCAACGCAAATTTGTGTCATTACCCATAAATAAGTTATCCCATTCCACTACTATCATCCTATCCGCAAAACTATCAAAATTAGCCCTACGAAAATCAGGGACTTCTATTACGTTACTATCCTGAGTGTTTTTTATCGCTAACTTAAACCTAAGAATTTGATGATCACTACATCCTAATATCTCGCCTACTTCTAAACCTTCGACTATATTCTCGCCGTTCGTCATCACCAAATCTAAAATATTATCACCGCGCGTTGGTTCGGTAACTATCTGTCGTAAAAAGTTATCGTCCGTAAACTCAACCAATCTCAAACCCTCCTCATTACCAGTAAAATTCTCGTAATTAACATTAGGGCAGTTAAAGTCTCCGACAATTATACTATTCCGATTGTCAATAAAATTACCAAGAAGTGAGTAAAATCTAGTATCTGTATCGAGGGGTTGAACGGGAGGTCTATAAACAACAACAAAATTAAACTACGCGCCCTAACTTCAACGCATATCGCATTAATTGCTGCCGGAAAATCTAACTTAACCTCGACAGTCCTAAAGGAATTACGAATGTACGACAAAACGCCTCCACCAAACCTATGTAACCTATCATTAGTAGAGAGTTTAAAACCCGGTATATCAAGTTCCCCCAACAAGTCCCGAGTCACGGTATTTAACCAAGTTTCAGTGATAGCAACTATATCATAGTTGCCGGAATAAATTATCGCCTTAAATTCATTTAATTTATTTCTAATACTACGCGCGTTACAATAAAAGACGTTTAAGTTATTTTTTACCACGGGCCCGCGTTTTAAACTATTTATCACGTCGGGCCCGCGTTCCCCGGACCCACAACGTTTAAAGAAGGCTTCGACCTATACAGCTTTCGCACGTTTTCGTCTATTAACCTACCTAGCCTAGCATTACCCATTTCATTAAAATGCACCCCATCTTTTATAAAAAGGCTAGGATCACTGAATTCGGACCACAGCTTTACGAAGGGTACATTTTCCTCAGCACAAGTCTCTTCTAATTTATTATTCAAAAATATTGTTTTTGACGTAATCCTAAGACCCAACCCGTGCCTAGGGGTAATACCTAGAACTAAAGACCTATCTGACCTCGCCTTCAGGGACCTAATTAACCCCCTATATCTCTCCAAAAGGTCAGGCATTCTCGTATCGGGCCTATACGAGTCGTTGCCTCCTACCATCGTCACCAACATTGAGTGACAGGAGGCAACGTCAATCCTATCCACTTCGTCTCTAATTCTGTCAACACTGGCCCCTGGGAGACAGACCCTCCTCCTCTTGGTTGGATGCCGTTCAACGAACTTTGTCCATGTGGCGCACTAAAGAGCCCCCAATTAAAATAGTTTCCCCCTCATTCACGTCCCTTTCCAAATGGGCGAAAGGGTTCGAAACCTCGATAGGGGGGGATTCCTATCACCTAACGTACGCGGCCTAGCTCCACCCTTAACCTCTCTATATCCCTCGCTATCTACTACTCTCGGACTAACCTTAACCCCTTCCTCAACTCTATCCAACCTTCCCGACAAGCTACCTAAACTAGAAACTAGGTTACGCACCTCACCCTTCAAATTACTAACGTCTTCAACGTTAGTATTGGTTCGGCTTCCGTCAACCGTAGCCCTACCCCTGCCCTCATCAAGCGTCATCAAGCGTTGCAAGTCTTTCGGTTACCTCACGTACACTGCGTTTTATGTCAACTAATTCCTCCATGAACTCGCAAAAGAAACAAACTGATCTATCGGTAATCGCCATAGGACCGCCGTTATAATCCTTAAATTCCGAATACCACCGGTTTACCCTACACCTAACACACGACCCTTTCTGCGACGGCATCGCGCAGTTAAAAATTAGTTTAAACCGTCACAGGTATAAGTTAAATTAAGCCGGCACGCTATGAAAACTTCTAAATCGCTAAAAAACACTAATATTCAATTACTTAACTATAACAACGTGAATTTAAACGCAAGTATATAAAATTCAAAACTATCCAAAAGTAAAATTCTCAGCAATATACAAAAGTAGATACAATATCAGAGAGCTCAGGAATGCGTCCGTTCAGTACAGAGTCTGGCTTACGAATCCTAAAGAGTTTTATGACCATGTTAATAGCAGAAAGCCAATTAATAATTCTGTAGATCCCCTAAAAGAGAGAGAGAGACAGCTTACTGAAATTCAATGATATACAGTCTTCTCGGAAAAAGAATTAACTTAAATACCAAATTCCCGGATGAGGTACAGCAACTAATTGACAAGATGAATAAGTACAAAGCACCCAGTCCTGACTTTTTTTTCTGAGGGTATTAAAAGAGGTTAGTCACAATACTGCAATATTGTTGATGATTTAACAACTATTTTCAAGCAATCATTCGAATTAGTTAAAGTTCCAACCAACTGGAAATTAGTAAATGTAACGCCAATCTTTAAAAAGGGGGATAGGCAAAACCCTTGTAATTACCGCCCGATCAGTTTAACATCAGTTGTCGACAATATGTTGGAATCCATTATTATAACGTATCGTGTGTCACCTCGAATGAACTATATCTAGAGGAATAGATATAGTGTATCTCTACTTTTCAAAAAGCCTTTGACAGTCCCTCACGCAAAATTGATGACTAAAGTTAGACGACTAGGAATTACTGGGTTCGTTTCCAACTGGACTGAAGACTGGTTGAGAGAGAAAAAGCAGTGACAGATATTAAATAGAATGGCTCCGGAGTGGGTCCCCGTCACCAGTGGGGTTCCACAAGATTTCGTTCCGGGTCTTTTGCTCTTTAACATCTATATTAACGATATAAAGGTTGGGCTCCAACGTAAAATTTCTAAATTTGCAGACTATACCAAATTAGAAAATAGTGTAAGTAATGAGGAGGACGCAAGAACGCTTCAAAATGATCTTGATAGGTTGGGGAAATGGCCTGATACTTGGCAGATATCATTCAACGTGGACAAATGTAAGATAATGCACATAGGTTACAAGAACCCGAAAGCCGATTACTGTTAGAGAGGAACTTGACTGACTGATCTAAAGAAAGATTGTTGATATTAGTAATAATGATCTCAAACCGTCGAAGCACTCTGCAGAAGTCGAAAAGAGGGCCTTAAAAATTACTAGCTTATATTAAAAGGCGGTTCCAATTTAGAAACAGAGATTGTAATGTGTGTGTACAATTCACTAGTTAGACCTCGGCTCAAGTATTGTGTGCAGCTTTGGTCTCCGTTCCTTAGGAAGGATATAAAAAAGTTGGAAAGGATACCAGCAAAGGCCACAAAATTGATCCCTTTACTGACACTGCAAATCTACCACCGTAGATTAGAATACTTAATTCTGTTTACCTTAGAGACCAGGAGGTTGCGCGGTCAGCTTATTCAAGTTTTCAAAATGCTCACTGGAATGGATAGGATAGGCTACAGATTATTATTTTCATTTAATACCAATCTGACAAGGAATAATGTTTAAAAATTGGCACTGAAAACATTTAGCACCTCTAGCTACGGTAGTGTTTGTTCCCCTATAAAATAGTTAATATCTGGAACAAACTTCCCTCAAAGGTTGTTTCAAGACATAGTGTAAATATGTTTAAAAATAGTTTGAAGAAAGTTCTGAATACACTTGGTGTTTAAGACTGTTCCAACATATAACATAATTTAAGAATGGATTGAATAAGTATTTTGAAAATCGTATTATAACGTAACCCCGCAGGAGTTTTTTTAAACATTTGCTCCTACATTTAGTCCTCTCTCTCCACTTTAGAGAGACATCTCTGGTTGCAATGTGCCCCGCATGGCACGATCAACTATAGAGCAACTCGTTTTTTATCACTTGCCTCATAAATACCTTTAAGTGAGAAACACTTTAATTCACCGTAGCAACAAACTGGACACCACTCGGGAACACTTTCATTCTCCATAAGGAACAACTACGCGGGGATAGATACAGGGACCCTCTATTCATAATCCTCGCCAGAAAGAAATTTTATCTGCTCTCGTGGTGGCACAACACCGCGAATTATGAACAACTCAGTATATCACTTGCCGCATAAACACCTTTCACGGCAGGAGACCCAGGCGACATTCAAAGAGTTGGCAGACACATACACATGACAGACATCGAATTACAGAAAATACGCTCAGACGCTCGCTTACCTTGTTAATAGATTAGATGTGTTTTATAAAAGTGCATAGTATTATCTGGGTAAACGGAAGCGGTATATGATAAATCTTCGGTACGATGGCTTTGGCAGGCTACAGTGAAATGATGCAACGATGAAATGATGGTTTCCGTACATAATAAATAAAATTCCTTAAAAGTGCATGGCGTAGATTAGATTAGTAGTTCAGTATTCATGGTATCCTTTATTTTCTGCTCTTTTCTTTTCATTATATTTTTCCCTACTTTCTTATTAATCTTTACTATTTTCTGTCAGCAGTGGCTGGCGGAGGGAGAGAGCGTTGTCTGTTCTATAGTTTACTATTACTACTCTTCCTGTGTGAAAGCTTTACACATCTATAAGTGTAAGCATGGTATAGTTTTCAGTATTCTCTCTTTTCATTGCTATTTCTGACTTTTCTACTTCCTTCTTGGGCTAGCCTTGAGTTGGTCTTATGGTATTTGTTAGCCTGTTTTATATATATATATATATATATATATATACCCCCTCCCCGCGGGCGGTCTTTCTGGGGTGGATCGCCCGCGGGCTCCTGCCTACATGTGGCGAGGGGGGTCAGCCGCGGCTGGGGGCCCTGCCGGGTCCCCGCCCGGTTGCGAAGTGGACTTTTAGCATACCCTGCTATCCTACAGCCCCCTCTTTCCTGTCTTCCCCTCTTTACCCTCTTCCTTGCCCCCTCTGTTTTTTCTGCTTTCTCTGTTCACTTCGCGCGCCCCGTGGGCTGCCGGGGCTGGTCGCTGGGGGTCTCGCCCCCATGGCCGGGGCCGGACTAAGTTGGCTGGTAGGGTGCCCAGGCCTGGGACCCTGGGGGCCTTGGTCTTTGCTGCCGGCGGGGGAGAACTCTCGACGCTGCAAGGGCCCCTTTTGAAACGGGGGTACCTGCATGGGACGAGGCACCCACCCCCCGCCGGCGTGCGCTTGGTCCCCTTGGGCCCCGGGTAATCGGTTCCCCGCGGCCCCGGGCGCGAAACTACAATAAAAATTTTCTATGGAAACACTTACAACTCTAATGGACCTCGTTGACGACCCGGCTTGTGCATCTGACCTCCCTCTGACTACCTCTTTGGACCGTGGGTCTGGTAAGGGCAGTCGGCAGCCCTCGCCCACCCCGTCTGCTCTTCTTGCCGACGCCTCCTCTCCCTCTCTTCCCCAGGCTCGTGGCGCCGCTGCCCGACCCCCGCCAGTAGCGGATGGACCTGCAGTGGACCCCCCGACCCCTGGATCCCCCCATATTCCACGTCCCGATAGGGACCCACCTGCTTTTTCGCCCTCAGGTGGGAGGCCCGCGGCCCCGGTCGCCTCCCACTCCGGTCGGGCCTCATCGCCCCCGGCCCCCTCGGCCCCTGGGGGACGTGGGACCCGACGTCGCCGTCCGCCTTTCTCGTCTTCTCGCCCCCTCGAAGTTCCGGTGGTGTTTGGCCAGACGGCTTCACTCGGCCTTAGGACGATGGACAAGTTCCTCGTCCTCCGCCCTCCTCCTCCAAGCCCCTCCCCACTAACCACGAACGTCTCTTTCGAGCGATCCATGGAAGACGGGGACGGCGCGTTTTGACCTTCGGCCTCAGAGGGATGGCTCCATTTTGATAAGGTCGCGTTCCTCTGCCGAAACCTCCTCTCTGCTCGCTATCCCCGATGTCCTGGGCTGCGGGATCACGGTGACTCCCCACCCCCGCCTCAATCAGTGCCAGGGCACAATTTACGCTGCTCGTCTTCTACCCATCCCGGTGGAAGACCTCCAGATTGACCTCGCCTCCCAGGGTGTTGTGAGGGTGTACCGCTTTCCCGACAGATCGCGGTCCCCAACTGCCCCTTCTCCTCGCCTGCTCCTCACTTTCGACTCACTGGTGCCCCCCGTTTCGGTATTCTGGGGCTTTGGTGAGAGACGAGCGTGCGAATTCTCAGTACGACCATACGTGCCAGATCCTACGCGCTGTTTTCAGTGTAATAGGTTTGGCCACGTGAGCAGCTCCTGCCGTCAGCCGGCCCGTTGTGTGTCCGCTGCGGCGGCCCTCCCCACCCCTTGCCCTGTACTGCTCCGCCTTCCTGCACCAACTGCCATGGACCACACCCTGCTTCATCCCGCTCTTGCCCGTCCTTCCTCTTTGAAAGGGAGGTTCGGGCCCTCTGTTCATCAGAGTTTCTCAGCGCTCGGGAGCGCGGGAGCGGTTGCGTGGCGGCGAGGCCCGGCGTGGTGCCTCGTACGCCGAGGCTCTCCGTTCCCGGACCCCGTCCTCACCGGCGGTTCCCAACGCGCCTCCACCCACCGTGTCCGCTACTCCCAGTCCATCCTCCGCCGCCCAGCGGACTCCTACCGCGGCTCCCCGTACCACCAGCGCGTCCCCACGTGCTCCCTCCGCGAACGCCGATGCTTCGTCGGCAACCCCCCCTGCCCCTTCTACGCCCTCTCCACCGGCGCCTTCGGCCACCCCCATTCCGGATCGTGACCCGCCGTCACCCACGCGGGCCGCACGACGGAGGGATAGGGGCCGCAAGCGCCGCGCCAGTGGTGACCCCCAAAGGTTCGACGCCATAAGCCTCGCATCACCTTCCTCTCCTAAACACAAACGCCCCCTTCGCCCTACCGCCCCGGTGTCCTCACCGTCCCCACTGCGCAACCGTTATGCACGCTCCCCCCTGGGGTCCCCGTCGGCCCTCGTGGTGGAGGCTGAGATACACCCCTCTCCGGCCCGGTCGATGGACCCACTGGAGGGGGAACTCGCCCGCCTGGTCGGCGTGGGTGGGACGTGCACGCCCCCGCGTTTGACCCGCCCCATCTCTCTCCTCGACCTGCCAATGCCTCTGGGTGAGGTATTATTTTCCACTCCCCCTCGTAGTCCTGCCTCCCCCGCACCTCCGGTGAAGGGAGGGGCATTCTGGATACCTCTCACATCCCCTTCTCTGCATCGCTCTCCCCCGGACGTCCGGGAGACTCCTCCTCTGGAGGACTTGCCGGCGTCTGGTTCCACATCGCCCCCTCGTCGGGGGGACCCTCGCCTTCGCCCTCGTTCGGCGTCCCTCACTGAACTCCGGGCTTTCCGATTCCCTCTTTAATCTCGGGCCGCCCGATCGGCCCACCCACCCCATAATCATCCTTTACGCTGACCTTCCTACCCCTCCCTATACCTCGCTCCTGCAGTGGAACATCCGTGGGCTCCTGGTAGGCCTCGAGAGTCTCTCCTCTCTCCTGGCCTCCAGGTGTCCGGCGTGTTTCTGCCTTCAGGAGACGATTCTGGATCCCGTTCCCTCCCTCGAGTGTCCGGTTACTGCGGGCTCCCTTCCCCGCCTCTCGATGGGGCGGGGAGGGGGGGCGCCGCGGTCTTCGTGCACCGCTCCGTCCCTTTCCGCCCCCTCCCGCTCCGTACAGTCCTGCAAGCTGTGGCCGTGCGCCTTTTCTTGGGGCGCCAGCTCACGGTCTGCTCTCTTTACCTCTCCCTAACGTACGCCCTCCACCCGATTCTCTCCGTGACCTAATTCTCCAGCTTCCCCGCCTTTTCTGATTCTCGGGACTTCAACAGTCGGGACCCGGCCTGGGGGGACGTTTGCTCCACCTTTCTCTCAGAGACCCTTCTCTCCCTTATGGACGAGCTCGAGTTCACCTTTCTGAACGATGGCTCCCCAACCTGCCTTCACTCGGCCCATTACAGTTTCACCTGTATCGACCTTTCCCTGGTTTCCCTCGAAATCGTGACGGAGTTCACCTGGGAGGTCCTGCCGGATTCTTCCGGCAGTGACCATTTCCCAGTGTGTCTTACCCCGACCCGTCTCCTCCCCCCCACCTCTGTCCGCCCGCGCTGGCTGTTCGCCCGAGCAGACTGGGCCTCATACGCGAGGGGCACGGCGATCTCGCCATCAATTCCTGCCTTTCCCTCCGTCAATGAGGCCCTCGCCTTCCTCGAGAGTAAGATCCTCTCGGCTGCCGCCAGTTGCATCCCCCGTACCTCTGGCTCCCCCAGACCGCGAAGCGTCCCATGGTGGACCCCAGAGTGCTCCCATGCCGTTCAGGAGCGGCGCCGTGCCGGCCGCCGCTTCTACCGGACCCGCCAGCTGGAGCACAAGATAGAATTTCAGCGCCTGAAGGCAGTGGCCCGTCGGGTCCTGAAACTGGCCCGGCGTACCTCCTGGCGGAGTTACGTGTCCGGGATCTCCTCCTCGACTGCCCCCTTGACTGTTTGGCGCAAGGTGCGTAGCTTTGAGGGACCCGTGTCCCCCCTCGACCCCCGGTGCTTCGGGTCGGGGACGACGAGTTCGTGTCCGATCCGGAGGCCGTCGCGAACGCACTCGCGGCGCACTTTGCAGCCATCTCCAGTTCCGATTCCCCCACTCCCGCCGCGACCCACCGGAATTTCCACCTCATAGGAATGACCCCTATAATCACCTCTTCCACATGACAGAGCTTCGGGAGGCCCTCCGCCCCCGACGCTCCTCCGCCCCCGGCCCCGATAATATCCCCTATGACCTTTTACGGCATCTCCACCCCTCTGCTCTCAGCTTTCTACTGGACCTCTATAACCGGATTTGGTTGGAGGGTTCATTTCCGGACCGATGGCGTGAGTCCATCGTCGTCCCCATCCCGAAGCCCGATAAAGACCCCTCACTCCCGTCGAACTATCGCCCCATTTCCCTAACATGCTGTGCCTGCAAGGTGATGGAGGCGATGGTCGCCTCGCGGCTGTCCTTTACCTTGGAGGCGAGTGACCAGTACCCTGCTACCCAGGCTGGTTTCCGGCGCTTCCGGTCTACCACCGACCCCCTCCTTCTCCTTAGCCATGACGTGCAGGAGGCTTTCTCCCGGCGTCAATTTGTACTCGCCGTCTTTTTCGACCTCCAGAAGGCCTACGATACTACCCGGCGGAGCGCGGTCTTTGACTGCTTACGCTCCCTGGTTTCGTAGGCTTTCTCCCTTCCTTTATTTATAACTTCTTGTCCGCCCGTTCTTTCCGCGTCCGCATCGGTTCTGCCCTCTCTGACCGCTTTCCGTTGGAGGAGGGTGTCCCTCAGGGTAGTGTCCTTAGCGTCTTGTGTTTCTCACTCGTGATGAACACAGTCGCTACGGTCCTGCCTACATCCGTTCGTAGCTCCCTCTATGCCGATGACCTGGCTATCTATTGCTCTGGCCGCCTCCCGTCTTTGGCTGAACGTCGGCTCCAGCTAGCCATCAATGCGGTGGTTCGCTGGGCGTCCTCGGTTGGCTATGCTTTCTCACCCTCTAAGTCTTCCAGTATGCTTTTCCGTCCTCGGCGCCTCCGTCTGTCGCATACCTTCGCTCTTACCCTTGCCGGCACTCCTCTTCCCCTCGTCCCATCCGTTAGATTCCTGGGTATGACCCTCGACGGATTTTTCGGTTGGGTTCCACACCTTAGGCGGTTGCGGCAAACATCTCGCCGCACCCTCTCCCTTTTGGTCATCTGTCCCACACGACCTGGGGGCGGACAGGCGTACTCTGCTGCGCCTGTACACCTCCCTGGTGCAATCCCGTGTCGACTACGGCTGTGTGGTCTACAGTTCCGCCTCCTCTCCGGCACTCCGTATGCTGGATCCTCTTCTCCACCGTGGCCTTCGCCTGGCGTCGGGTGCCTTCCGCTCGTCCCCTGTCGCTAGTCTTCAGGTGGACTGTGGACACCCCCCACTGCCCCTTCGCCGGGGCCTTCTCATGGCGAAGTGTTACCTTCGCATCTGCCGCCTCCCGAAGTCCCTACTCTTCTCCGCGATCTCCCAGGCGCTACCCCGGCCTGACACGTGGCATTTCGCTGCCTCTCTGGCCGAGATTTTCTCGTCCCTGGGGATCCCCCACCCTCTATTCTGCCGTTCTCCTTCGATCTGTCGCCCCCCTGGCGGACCACCCCTATCTGCCGTTGCCAGGCGCTCCGTGGCCTGCGTAAGGAGTCTCTTCCTGCAGTCCTCCGGTCTTCTTTTCTGGCCCATCTTCCCGTCCATTCGGACGACGTTCCCGTCTACACCGACGGCTCGCGCTCCCCTGCGGGTGTCGTGGCCGCCGTCTTCTCTCCGTCATTGTCACCTACCTCCCGGGGTATCCCCCTGCCGGTTCAGGCCTCCATCTTTTCCGCGGAGCTCTTTGCCCTTCTGGAAGCCCTCCGTCTGGTATCGGGTTGTTCGCGGTCCTCCTGTACCATTTTTTCGGACTCGCTGAGCGCCCTTCAGGCGCTCGAGCGCTATGATTCCCCGGACCCCCTCGTACGCCTTATTCAACAGGAGTACCATGTCCTGCACACCATTTACCGGATCCGGGTCACCTTCTGCTGGGTTCCCGCCCATGTTGGTGTTTCCGGTAATGAGGCGGCGGACCGCTTAGCCCGGTCCGCCGCCTCGCTGCCTCCCCTCCCCCGCCCGCTCCCCTTCTCAGACTATGTGCAGGTCTTTCGTTCCTTTTACGATCGCATGTGGCAACAGTCCTGGGACGATGCCACCGGAAATAAACTCTGGTCCATCCGCCCCCGTCTGTCATATTGGGTGTCCTCTTTCCACCGCTCCAGACACAAAGAGGTCGTCCTTGCGCGGCTTCGCATCGGCCATACGCGCCTCACGCACGGCTATCTTATGTTCCGGCAGGAGGCTCCTCGTTGCGCCTCCTGCCAGTCGCCCCTCACCGTCTCTCACATCCTTGTGGAATGCCCCACCCTGTCGTCAGTACGTCGTCGCGCTTTTCCGTTCCTTTCTGATTTCCCCCTCCCCGAACGTTTACGCCTTATGCTCGCTGAGAGCCCTCTCTTCTCGCTTGACCGTCTTTTCCTCTTCCTCTCCCAATCTCGCATCCTATCTGAGCTTTAGGTGGCTTCTCACCTGTAGTCCGCTGTTCTCCCTTTTCTAGTGCCTTTTCTCCGTCTCCGTTTCTCTTTCTCGTATTCCGCCTCGCCATGATATCCGCTACCATATAGCGGGAAATGGCGGTAAACGACCCAATACAAAAAAAAAATATATATATATATATATATATATATATATATATATATATATATATATATATATATGTATATATTATATATATATATATACACTGATGATTATACGTATATTATAAATGTAAATTTATTTACACATTACCTTATAATAAATGGGTCCCCGAAATCCTTTGACGTTATAAAGTTAAAATTTATTTATTTTTTATTATGGTAAAGCTCTTCATTAATAATAAAATTATTTCTTTTCTCTGAAGTAAATTTTACTCATTACCAAAGTTTTGGGCTTAACGAAGATTTTCATCCCCTAATCAAAATTTTACCACTTCATTTTTAATATCTTAAAAAAATGACACTTCATTAAGGTCTTCCACCAAGGTTATGAAAATCTGTTACAACAGTTGGGAGTGCAAACGCTTCCCTATCAAGCTAAACTTTAATTAATATTTTTTTAGTGTGATATTGTTTTAAGATTATATTTATTCTGTGCTTTTGTTAGTAATTCAATATATAGGTATCGCCGAATTATATTACTAGGCCTAAGATGGTATTTATACGCATTAAATATTGGTACTGCACGTACTTTCTCACACTCTCCTTCCCTCTCCCACTCTCTCTAACGCTCGTAGGTCGTAAGAGACTGGGATGGAGAGGACCCAGGCGTAGGGGCGCGATGAATGGAGTGTGGCTAGTGCCCCGTTAAGCCCATTCCTAACGGGTAATGGCCTGACCAGCCCCCTGCGACCGTTCTTTAGTGACCAGTTGATGGTGCTTGGCTATACTGCTCTTAGGTGTTTGTCAGTTGGTAGCTGCGATTTGTTTGGGACTGTCCGGCCCTGGGGAGACTCTTGGTCGGTGCGGCAGCAGCGAGAGGTGTAATCTTCTGGATGGGATGAACGTCAGTTGCAAATAGGCGGATGCAGCTTGCGAGGGGAAGAATTCACCCCCACCTTCCTTTTTTATATACTGGTCAGAACGTTTTTGATAGTTTTCATTGTTAGAACGCTTTATCTTATTCAGAGTTCGAAAAAAAAAAGTTACAATGACTAGACGGCAGAAACTGAAGGCTGAATGCGCGATGTGTGGAGTAAATCAGTGGGTGACGAACTTCAAAGAAGCTTGCTTCGAGAAGATCAACCACTCCAGCATGTGCCGCTTTTGCGAACTCGTGCAGTTTTACGAGAAGCTAGAAGAGAGTGTCCGGCGGCTCGAGTCGTCCAGATCGGCTGTTGGAGGTGTGGCGGTCGATGACGCAGCCGCGCCCTCCACCCCGGAGCTTTTTGATAGGATAGCCGCCCTGGAAAGGCGGTCCAGTGATGGACTGGACGGAGCTCGATACCGCAGAGAAAGGGTAGAGGTGCAACCGGGGGCCGGGATGCAAAATCAGTCAGGAATCACCAGCGACCCACGTGGAATCCACAGAACCGCGACGTAAATTGGAGGGGAGGGAGGGCACAAAGAATGGGTCGATAGAGAAGGATGGGAAGGGGCCGATAAAGAAAAAGGGTGGGAAGGGGCCTACTGATGGCCAAAGGAAACCGAAGGGGTAGGTCGGGTGGTGTAAGTGCGTCTATGGGTGGCGACGGGTATCGAAAGGTCTCGGGCAAGAAGGCTGCGAAGCCGAGGCCTGAGACCCCGGTTGCCCCTGTCAGGACCTCCAACCGCTTTAGTCTCATGTGCTCGAAAGAGGAAGACCGTTTTGATTGGGGACTCGCAGATAAGGGGCCAGGAGAAGTACTTTGCTTCTGCAAACCGGGACAGGAGGAAGGTAAAGTGCTTACCTGGGCGGGGAACGGCGCACTTAAGGAAGGAGGTAGAGAAGCTACGCGTGGCTAGTTGGAGGACTGCGATCGTTGTCCACGCTGGTGGCAAGGACCTGTTCCTCAAAGGCGGTAGGGTAGGTCTTACAGAAGGGATCATCACTGAGATCATGTCTCTTGCGGATGATCTAAAACTGAAGACAGACAGGGGAATGTTGATGGGTATTTTACCGCGGATGAATGCCAGTGACCACGCGCTCAGTAAGGTCATTGGCATCAATGAGAGGGTGCAAAACTTGTGCGTCCCCCTGGGCGTGAGGTTTATTGACCCATTCGACACATTTTCGGGTAGGCGGGACCTTTATCAGAGGGATGGTGTCCACCACAATGACAAGGGTAAAGGTGTGCTAGGCGCGCTGCTCGACCGGCACCGATACAAAATGGTGAGCTCGAGCCCGGGGAGAGATGACGGGCCCTCACCAGGGAGAGATGATCTTGAGCCGCTGGCGGACGTTCCTTCAACTGAAGGGTGCGTCCAGGTACAGGTGGGTAACCCTTCCCCGTTGGAGGGGGCTCAGGCTCCTGTGGATGTTGCTCCCTCGTTCGTGAAGGGCTCTTCAACTCCTGACAGCCCTGGCTGTTCGGGAAACGGGTCGTGCTAGGTAGGGTGGCCCACTTTTCAATTTTTTTTTAAAAGTATAGGTTATCGTAGTTTTTTCCCATTATTTGGCACTATACTAGCACATTGGTACCATTTTTACAAAAATTGATCAATATTTAGGGGTCTCGCATCGACCTTGAAATTACGAGTTTTTTTTTTTAAATGCGTACTTTTTAACTTTTTACTGAATCAAGATAAATCATTAAGTATGGATGTTTTCTGAATCCTCTTGATGAGAGAAGTCGTTTGGTGTGCCTTCCAATGTCATACGACTAACGGCTTAAAAGTTGTGCCTGTATACAGGTAATACCAATGTGCTAGTATAGTGCCAAATAATGGGAAAAACCACGATCACCTATACTTTTCAAAAAAGTCAGCAAATAGCAGACAAATAAGGAAGAAAGAAACAATAACTTAAACAATCACTTTTGCATTGTATTGACCACTATCACGTCACTGGCTGCAACGTTGTCCCTCTGTGCTATGTCATCGTGGCGAGTGATGACTTCTTGAAGTCGCCGAGCTCTTTCCGGTTCTTTTCCACCACTTGCAGAAGATCCTGCAGCTGTTCCTCGTCCTTTGTGACCGTGTTCGCATAGTCTTGTATCAGTTGGACTCCTCTTTCAGCGACGTCATTGGTGACCTGGAGATTAGAGATCACATCCTTCAGACGACAAAAGTCCTCGTTCTCGTCCCACTTATCAGTTGGCAGGGTGAGCCACGAAGACCCATACATCTTCAGACCTGCAAATAAGAACCAGGAGGACTCGTCGATCAGGTCGGGGAGTAGCGTCATCTCGTCGACTGAGACGTTCTCGTATGTGAAGTCTTTGGGTACAGGGAGGTGGGACAGCTTCTCTGCCATCTGTTGCTTCACAGTGCCATCCACCTTGTTGCTGCATAGAGCGAAGATGACGGTCTGAGGCCTCAGATACCAGAAGTGCCGCCTCATCACTGCCAGTGACGCTTCTGCCACCTCGCGGTCCACTGCCCTATACCTCAGAAAACGCTGGTATAGTACCAGGTCATTCAACGGCGCATCAGCTGCTACAGGGGCCGCCAACCAAGCTGGTACGTGCAGAAGAGCGATGAACACCACGATCCTGTGCAGTTTGTCGACCAGCTCGGCGTCGAGCTCCAGCTGCCTACTGAACATCAGCAGTTTTGTGTAGTAGATGACCTGAAACAGAATAGGCACCATTGTAAGTAAGACAGGTTTATTGTTACCAATTACTTTGTTTGCGTTATAATGAAATGTTTATCTTTGAATAACATTTAAACTTATCTCTAGATTATTTTTGTTTGAAAATACTAACTTTAGCCATCCATCTTGCGTGGTGGTAGGCTCCTGGGCGCATGAGGTGAATGCCATGGCGTGGTTGTGTCCCGAGTACCAGGAGCGTGATCTCTGCCACTTCCCGGTAATCGTCTCTGACGAAACCAGAAGCTGTGCTCAGGAAGCTGACCGCCGCGTCCCGGAGTTCTATTAGCCACGTACTCTCCGCCAGATTTTCGACCTGCAGCTTGCAGTAGGTCGAGAGATCGAGCTCGTCCCATCTTCAAAAATAACAAACAAGAAAATTGTGTGAGAAAACTCTGAAGTTCCGGTTTGGCTTGCTGTTTTATAAACTAGTGGAATATCATGTGTGTCCTAACTTTACCTTGCACAAAAAATGAACTAACCTTCTCTTCAACTGCTGAAACAAAGGATCAGTTGGTGCCGTAGTCCTTCCGAGCAGGGTGACGGCTACTCTCCCCACGATAAGCTCTAGGACGTGATGACGGCATCCCAGCCGGAGTAGCGGTCGCCCGAGCATGTTTTCCAGCCGGACAACTGCACCCTGCACCCTCCCCGTGTTGGTGGAAGTGGTGTCGAAGCAGAGTCCGATGACGCTCTCCTCACATCCCCAATCTTCGAGAGCATGTATGGTTGCCCGCGCCTGCGACAGTCCGGTGCCGTCAGCAACAGCTGGGACTGACAGCAACTTTCCTTCTGTGCAATGAGGAGCCCAGGAGATGAGAATTGCTTGGCGGTGCTCCGCCGTTCCAAGGAAGTTCTGAAACACATGCCATATATTTCAATTTCATGGTTGTAAAGTAACCTATTTTTGTTCACATTCAGTTCTCTTTTTAATTGACATTATGCTTCATGAATCTCATTACTAAATTGATAGCTATGAAAACTTAATCAACTGACCTTGACCATTTTGCCATCCCAGTGGACAACAGTGTGCCTCGGTGGCGTGAAGGAGTCCTTCACAGCCGTCGCCACTTCACGGCGATGTGATACTCTTCCCCGGCGAGCCGTTTCTTTCGAGATGCTGAACTGATTGAGGTCTGCTGGTGGATCCGCCGAACGTGTGATAGCAGCCACAATGCTTACTACCTATGTAGAGAATGGAAAGTGGAAAGGAAACTGTCAAGAATACATGTGGGTTACGGGACACTTTAAAACTGACGCTATCGATGAATACTATACACAATACGCACCTGATTATTGGACATGCGGAAACGATCAGCCACTTCCATGACAGCAGGTGCATTAAGGATGCGGCGAGGAAGATTGACAGACACACTTGGCTCTTTCGGCAGGGGGAACGCTAGTTCTGTCTCCGACTCTCCTGACATGCCAGTATCATCATTCTCCATGGCCTCATCTCCGGTTTCGTATGCACACTTTGAGGTTTGCGGCTCCTGGCGAGGACGTTTTCTTCCTTCCTGTAGCTTTCTTTTTACAGCGAAAACTTTATCGTTCCCGCTCATCGTTGCCACCCGAGGACCACGTTGATCGAGGACCACGTTGATCGAGGACCACGTTGATCGAGGTAGAAGTCAATGTCTTCTTTCTTGTCCTTGTCGGACAGCAGTCGATTCTTCTTTATATCTTCGACAGCGTCAGATGCTCCGATATCCCACAACTTGTCCACACTGTCCGAAAACTTCTGCCGTTTTCCTCCGGCGTCAGTTTCTCGTTTTCTGCTCTTTTGGAGTAAGTGCCACTTTTTCCACAATGCCTCTAGCTTCCGTTCGCAGTTGAGCTTTGTGATTGTTTTAATGCGGGCCATGTTCCAAAACTTTAAGACGTTGTTTACGGTTTCTTTGAATGCGTCTTTCCTGTTAGCAGTGTACTGGATAACACTGAAGAAGTATTGCAAAACCTGCCGTGTTGTTGGCAATTTGCTGCCACTGATGGAGGACGACGGTTGGCCAACTAAAAAAATTTCCGAGGCCGATCTTAGAGAAGGTAGCGATGTTATTTTCGCCTTTCCTTTTGATGACTCTCTATTTGTAGCTTCAAGAGTTCTTCCAGTTATGGTTGCCATCGATTTGTCCATGACAAAGGATGAGGAACTCAGACAGAATTTCAAAATGTTATGATCTGCAAAAAAAGAAATAGGTTAGGTACCTGGCACAGGCATAGTGCATTTTCTAATTACCTATATACATTATACATTCCGCCCGGGTATGGTGACTCATTTTTTTGAAAAGTATAGGTGATCGTGGTTTTTCCCATTATTTGGCACTATACTAGCACATTGGTATTACCTGTATACAGGCACAACCTTTAAACCGTTAGTCGTATGACATTGGCAGGCACACCAAACGACTTCTCTCATTAAGAGGATTCAGAAAACATCCCTACTTAATGATTTATCTTGATTCAGTAAAAAGTTAAAAAGTACGCATTTTTAAAAAAAAACTAGTAATTTCAAGGTCGATGCGAGACCCCTAAATATTGATCAGTTTTTGTAAAAATGGTACCAATGTCCTAGTATAGTGCCAAATAATGGGAAAAACCACGATCACCTATACTTTTCAAAAAAAATTGAAAAGTGGGCCACCCTAGTGCTAGGGGGTGGTCAGAATAGGGAAGGCTCCCTCCGTGCAATGCTTCTTAATGTTAGGTCGATTAGGAATAACTTTTGCGAGCTACGAGCGCTCTTAGCATCAGAATACCAGGATATTGTTGCTATCACCGAGTCCTGGATTCATACTGATTGTAGGGACTATGTTGGGGAGTTCGAAATTCCCGGGTATAGAATGTTTCGCAAAGACCGCACCCGTGGAGAGGGGGAGGGGTACTAATATACGTCAGGGACACGTTGAGTCCGGTTCACTGCCAGTTCCGATCGGAACGGGAGCTGCTTGGCGTCGATCTGAACGTGGGAGGGACGAACTATAGGTTAATCTTGGTGTACAGACCTCCGCATCTCCTCGAAGAGGATACAGCTTGTACACCGAACTCCGTAGCCTGCTAGGGGATAGGGTGTGTGTAGTTTTAGGAGACTTCAACTGTCGCGGCATAAAGTGAAAAGAGAGGACTGCTGAAGGGAGGAGGCTAGTTGACTTTGCTGATGAGAACTTCTTAACTCAGTGGGTCAATGAGCCTACACGAGGCGAAAGCGTTCTAGACTTAGTATTCACGACCGAAGAAAACCTGTCATTGGCCTCACCGTTGACGAATCGTTGGGCGGGAGTGATCACGGTCTGAATAGGTTTCGTGTGTGCGTCTCTGGTGAAGCGTAGTAATTCGAGAGGCAGTAAGCTCGATCTTCGGTGGGCGGACTTTGTTAGCCTCCGGGATAGCGTAGGTGAGATGGGGTTAAAGGTCGGCGGCGATGTTGAGGGAGTGTGGAGTGCATTCCGGGACGAGTTTATGCTGCTGCAGTCTGCTGCCATACCCTCAAAACCGGTCACCCCTGCTTCAACGCAGCCTAAGTGGTTCAGTCGTGACATCGCTTCGACTATCCGAAATAAGAAAGTAGCGTATAAGAGGGCGAATGCCAATCGTTCCCATGAGAACACTGAAGCGTATGTCCGCCTGTGTAGGGAAGTGAAGGCGAAGGTTAGGCTAGCGAAACGTAACGAAGAACTACGGGTGGCAAGCCTCTGCAAGGGGAGCCCTAAGGATTTCTTCAATTATGTTAATAGTAGAAAGCCCATTAGAAGCATGATGGGTCCGTTAAAGGACCGAAACGGCATTCTGCGGACATCGCTAATGTGCTTAATGAGTACTTTGTGGGAGTGTTCACCAGGGAGGACACCCGCGTCATCCCCGAGCCAGGCGTCAGGCACGAAGGTGCTGACCTGGATAATGTTCGATGTACCACGACAGTCGTTGCCGATAGAATAGACAAACTGAGCGCGTTTAAGGCTGCTGGGCCAGACCAGTTTCTTCCCAGAGTGTTGCGGGAGGTGCGCGACCAGGTGGCTCCCCACCTGGCTATAGTCTTCAACAAATCTTTGCAGACGTGCCAGGTGCCTGGTGACTAGAGGGAAGCCAACGTGACCCCTATCTTTAAGAAAGGGGATCACGAAAGTCCAGGGAACTATCGTCCCCATTAGTCTCACTTCAGTTGTAGGTAAACTATTAGAGGGGATAATAGCGGATAGGATCGTTGACCATTTTGATTCCTACAAGCTGCTTGGGAACTCCCAACATGGTTTTCGACTGCATAGGTCGTGTCTCACCAACTTGCTCGAGTTTTTCCACGTCATGTTGGGTGAGTATGATAAGAGTAGGGCGATTGATATACTTTATCGAGTTTCAAAAAAGCCTTTGATAAGGTACCTCTCCGCCGGCTAATGGCGAAAGTCCGCGCGCTGGGTATCGGTGGGGGGGAGTAGGTAGGTGGATTGGAAACTGGCTGAAGAATAGGCGACAGAGGGTTGTAATTAAAGGGGCTAGTTCGGGTTGGGCCTCGGTCACTAGTGGGGTTCCTCAGGGTTCCGTTTTGGGGCCACTGTTGTTTATCATTTACATAAATGATATAGACGGTGGCATCGTCAGTCGGATCGCCAAATTCGCTGATGACACCAAGCTTGGGGCCAATGTTGGGACGCCCGAAGCGATCGAGCAACTGCGTGCGGACCTAGGTAGGATAGGAGAGTGGTCCGAAAAATGGCAAATGCCTTTTAACTTGGGTAAATGCAAATTGATGCACATTGGCTATGCCAATCCCAAGTCGGACTACTCGATGTTGGGGAGTAATATCGAGGTGACTGATTTGGAAAAGGACTTGGGTGTGCTAATTAGCAGCGACCTTAAGTTTACCAAACAGTGCGTAGAGGTGGAAAAGAAAGCCCAGAAGCTGTTGGGTTATATCAGGAGGCAATTTCAGTTTCGAAACAAAGAGATTGTGTTCTCTCTGTACAATTCCTTGGTTCGGCCGCACCTGGAGTATGCAGTGCAGTTCTGGTCGCCCACCCTCAGGAAAGTTATTGAGAGGCTGGAGCGAGTGCAGGCGAGGACCACAAAGTTAATCCCTTCCGTTAGGCATATGGGCTACACTCGACGGTTACGCGCCCTGAACTTGTTTTCGCTGGAAACTCGGAGGCTGCGCGGTCAACTGATCGAAGTTTTCAAGCTCTTACGCGGGTTCAACGATGTCGATTTTAGAAGCATGTTTACTGTTTAGTTTAAATGATAACCCAACTCGCAACAATGGTTGGAAGTTGGATTTGAAACGGTTTAGGACTAGTGTGTGTGGGAATTACTTTACGTATAAGATCTGTGACACGTGGAACAGGTTACCTTCAGAAGTTGTGAACAGTTCCTCTGTGGATCAGTTCAAGAAAAGGTTAGACCAAATCTTGCACACTATTTGAGTGTGTAGAAAATTTTCCCTGGCACCCGTTGCCATTGGTACCTCCTCGGTATGGGCCGCAAGACCTTTTGAGGTACTTTTCCTTGTAACACTGTATCTCTGTCTCTCTCTGTCTCACCACACATGGCGGCTGATTAGTTTACAAGTGATCTTTTCGATTTTAAACACATGAAAAAACTAACAAAGCTACAGCGAAAAGCAAGATATACAAATAAAGAACTACTCAAGAAGTTTTAATACAAGTTATAGAAGTTCAGTATTTGCTCCTTTTGTGGCTCTGCAGACATCAAAGCGGTATTCGTTTTTCCTCCATACATTTGTAGCATATTATACTGAACTTTTCTAACAGCCTCACGTACTGTATCCTTTCCTTCAAATGTTCCAAAGTTGCTGCCATTGATGGAACAAAAACTTTATTTTTGACAGCTCCAGAGGAAGAAGTCGAGGGGAGTTAGATCGGGCGAACGAGCCGGGCAAGGAATGGGCCCCCCCCACGCCCGATCGAAAGATCAGGCAATTGCTCATTCAGGGATGTTGTAACCTCATTGTGGAAATGGGGTGACGCACCATCCTGCTGAAACCACACATCAGCTTTGTCCTCTAGCAGCTGGAGCATCAGCCACAGCTGAAGCATATAGCGGTAATGATACCATTAATTGGTTGTTCCTCAAAGAAGAATGGATCGTACACATTCTCAGCGGTGAGAGCACAAAACACGTTAACTTTAGGGCTATCTCTGACGTGTTCAATATTACAAATAAAAATTCCATGAAATATTCTTTTTGTTTATCTTGCTTTTCGCTGTAGCTTTGTTAGGTTTTGCATAATAAATGTTTAAAATCGGGAAGATCATTTGTAATCACGGTTACCTATGTGTATGTATATGTATATGTGTGTGTATATGTATATATGTGTATATGTATATATCTTATATATGTATATGGAAGTTATTTTACGAAAGTAACACGTGAATAGTTCCTGAGGAGGTCATTAGACGAAAGTGCTTGACCACTATTTCGTGCTTTCTTTTTCCTTCGTGGTTATTTTCATCATATATATACAAGCCAGAACCTTCGGGTCTCTGCCCTACGGGCGGGACTTGTGCTTCGCAAACTCGCCTATGGCGAGGGCATTTTTAATATAGCTTCGCAAATTTTTAACCCACTGACTCATAATGCGAAGTTCCTAAGGTTAGGGTTGCCCCCTTTGGGGGGAGGTCATTCTCCCTCACCCCCCTTTTATGCAACTTGGAGGCTAACCCCCATCCCCTTGTTGCATAACCTCTCCCTCTTGTTGCATAACCCCCATTACCCCTACCCCCCATTTTTGTTAATAGTTGGAAGTTTGTGTAAGTTTTCGTATTTTTATATTTTAAGTAAAGTCGAAAGGAAATGGAAGAAAATGCAGCCGTTTTTTAATAGTTAAGATATATATACAGGGTGGGCCGTAAGTTTCCATACATAGGAAAAATTAAACGTTTGTTTTTATGTTTCAGATACCCTAAGAATATGCGTTTGACGTAAGATCTTGTTTACTGATGAAGCAAATTTTTACGTCAATGGAGAGGTTAATCGGCAAAACATACGTTATTGGAGTAATGCTAACCCTAACTGGCTGAGTCCGACGAAGATGCAAGGTGCCGGTAAAGTGATGGTGTGGGCCGGGATATGGGGGTGACAGAATTATTGGACCAATTTTTGTCAGTGGAAATCTTAATGCCGAAAGGTATCTTAACATGTTGCAAGAGAGATTTTCCCATCCCTGCTAAACGAGGAAGGTAACTTCCCAGTTTACTTCCAGCAAGATGGAGCTCCACCTCATTATGGTCTTCACGTGCGTCGGTATTTGGATCAGCAGTTTCCGGATGCTTGGATTGGTCGGCGTGGTCCTGTGGAGTGGGAGTGGCCTCCCAGATCCCCAGATCTCACCCCCCTTGATTTCTATCTTTGGGGGCACTTGAAGGCCATGGTGTATCAGGAAAAGATACGAGACATAAATCATCTAAAGGAACGTATCACCAACGCCATTACAAGCATAACGTCAACTGTGCTAATGCGTGTTCATCAACAGTGGGGAACACGTATTGAAATGTGTTTTCAAAACAATGGCAACCATGTAGAGCATATTATATAAATAAAAATGGTTGTCCATAAAAAAATGTTTATTTTTCCTATGTATGGAAACTTACGGCCCACCCTGTATATATATATATATATATATATATATATATATATATATATATATATATATATATATACAGGGTGTCCGAGAATTATCTGTACAATTTCTGGCTGTTATTAAAAGTCAACCATGAAGTGTAGAAATTCCAGTGTTGTCCCATTTTACAGAGAAACTCATTAAGTTTTTTCTGATAACAAGTTTTGACAAGTTTTTTCTTTTTTGTATGCGGGTGACAGACATTGATGATTTAAAAGCAAGAATCACAGCTGCTATTGAGCGAATTGATGTTGATATGCTGCAGCGTACATGGCAACATTTGGAGTATCGATTGGATGTTTTGCGAATCACTAATGGTGCACATATCGAATGTTTGTAACAACGTTACTTTAATAAATGAAACTTTTGAAAATACAGATTCTAAATAATCTTGTTTAAGAATTTTACGTGTGTTATCAAGAATTTTATTAAAAGATGAAATTGTACAGATAATGTTCGGACACACTGGAATTTCTAAAAAACTTGTCACAACTTGGTATCAGAAAAAACTTCGAGATTCTCTGTAAAATGGGACAACACTGGAATTTCTACACTTCATGGTTGACTTTTAATAACAGCCAAAAATTGTACAGATAATTAATTCTCGGACACCCTGTATATATATATATATATATATATATATATATATATATTTGCATGAAACTTATCTCGAAATATTAATTACACACTTAATATACGCTGGTATCGCCTTCATTTTATATATTAAAGAATAATTAATTATTGTTTTCTGGGATCCGAAAAAAGCAAACATAAACAGAGAACAATATATACATATATATATAAAGAGAGAGAGAGAGAGAAAGGAGTGTGTGTGAGGTATACCTGTCGTTCAAATGTATACGTTCAAATTGTCAGCTGTATATCATTGTTTCGCATATTGTAAATGAGTTCTGGTATTTCGCACCGTATTTTACATTATAATGACATACAGAAATGATATACATTAACTCGCAGCAGTAAATCATGCTGACAGACAACCTTAATAATGCGACTTGACGAAAACTGAGTAAAATCGATGGAGATATTACGAAAAATGAATAACACAGTCCGTAGATTTGTCGTCAATATGTCTTCTTGTTTTGCGTATAAATTTTATGGGTACGTAGATTAATCCTTTCCAGTATCTTATTATTTAATAATGAATGTATTAGATATTTCTCCATAATATTTTGATTTGTATCGAATGCAACAGTACCTAAATACTGTTATATTTTTTCAGAATTTAAGGCAGTCTGTCACGTAAAAAAAAAATCCAATTTTAAAGCACTAATCCGGATGTGAACCGGATTTCGTTGATGAATTGTCGTTAGCCCACCGGATTTAATGTTAGTCTACCGGATCTAATGTTAGCCATTGGGTCTAACGTATCTAATGTAATGAATGGAAATGGTTTGAAGTAATCAATGACTAGGGGCCAAAAACTGGCACAGTGCTCAAGCCAGAAGAACGCCGTCCATTACGCTAACTCCTCCATTATTACTGACTAGCACCATCGAGAGTCGAAACCCCGACCTTACTGCCTTAATTTCGTTTACAGGGAAACTGTGTTACCCGATAAAATTAAGTGTGCAGAGTGATAACCGTTAGCTTTTCATTCTTTTATTATACGTAAATAAATACGACCGTAAAAAAGTTGCCTGTAAATAATGCCAAATTTAAAAAAAAAAAATTCTTCATAAACTTTCTTACAAAAGTTAATATAATTTAAGTTCTATTTGAGAGAATTTTTACATTACTTTTGGTTTTTAATCTTTATGAAATACATTACAAAGCTCTCTTATCATTTGCAAATTCACACGCTATTATTAACTTATAATTGCTATATACGTCTGTACTAATTGGATGGGCTCGACACCCAATTATCCAGCTTCTTGTTTACAATGATACGCAGCTTGTCCAGTCTTATAGATTTTCGATATTTTACGCTTTCGTGCCAGTGTGAAAAAAAAAATTATTTATTCTCGTGAATATTAACTATTACATCACAATGAAAGAGAAAATAGACCCAATTCATTCACAGCGTGTAAAATATGACGCAGATTTCATTATTACTGAAAGTATTCTGTCCTCTCTCGGAGGTCACTGATGAGATCGAGGTAGAGCATATGTACAGTAAGGAGCAGGTGTAGCCAGGCCAATTATTGCGTTACATTTATGAACAGTCTGTTACGTCATTAATATATTCATTTCATCTCGCATTCAAATAACTATTTGCATCCAAATTCCATTATACATAAACCATTCGCCTTTATTTCTTTCGCATTCTTTATAATAGATATTTTTCTCTTCACATTCACGTATAGAAATATAAATTCTACGAATGCTAGGCGAGCGTATAGCATAGTTTAATCCTTTTAATTTCATTTTGCTATTCATTTATTCATTATATATTTACATGGAGTCGGATTCTTTAGTCATTTCATTTCACCTACTTTCTCTATTTCCAACAATTCAGATATAAAAATAGACACCCCCCTCGCTTCGCTCCGCTCGGATCGATCATCCTCCCCAATTCCATTCTATATCCCGTTGTCAAAGTTGAAATATTTGTTTTCGCGAGCGAAAATGAAGAAATAATTCCACGAATCTTGATTTAATGTTATCAATTCACAAGCTAAATCTGTGCAAAAAATTCTGAACCAATATCTAAAAGTGTGTTTACTTTACAAGCAAAACCGCTGAAAGAATTACATGATCTGTATTGTATAATGCAAATAGTAGCCTAAATCTGTATAATGTTTGAGGGAAATTTTATCTAACAAATTCTCATCATACTTAGTCCAATTTTTTCAGTTTATCCTATGAAAAACTAACTTTAGTGTTACAAGGAGTTAAAGGACAAGAGCCAGCTTCAAAGCCCGTTTGGTCCACTCGTGAAGGTTCCTGTTAACTTTATAACTATTTTAGTAGTGTTACAAAACTAGATAAAAAAGCATAAGGACTTCTCCCCACCCTCCGCGAGCTCCCCGTCAGAGGTGGATACGGAAAAAAGTTGAAGAAAATACCTTCACCCTGGAAAAGTAGCTAGGGAAATTTTACAGGAAAGAGAACACACAATTAAACTACGCATACATAGAAATCATACATTAAATAGCACCGTTGTACAAACTAACTAATATATTTGTGTTGATCTTATCTCAACTACTTGGTGTCGTCACTAAAACCTCGAACATGTTTTTTATTTTATACAAAATATGTGCAGCTCTATTTACAGAGGAATCGGTCCAACAAAGACCCCATGACCCACTTCAGGCTACCCTCAAAAGGATTGAGAGAGAGGTGAAGGTTAAACTCTCCATGTTACACGTAAAGCCATCACGTCGGCAAAGTGATGAAATGCTTCTACAGGAAAGGAGTTAAAACAGGAATTGAGACAAATCAAATTTTCCACACTATGCCCTTACCCGTCACGTGCATCTAGCCACCCGAGAGAAAGAGATCGTTACGGCAGAAACGCAACTGGACCTCACCCAATTCATATCATGCAATTTTTTTTTTAATTTTTTTTCTTATGGGATGGTGGCTCTGAAGTTACACTTCACTAATGTGTGTTGATGCACCACATAAACGACGTTGAAAATACGCAATTACACACCACTAATAATTTTTTATGTATCATAAGTGTTAAGGGTGAAGTTGGAAGAAATTTTTAGTTGTAGACCAAATATTGTGTAGCGAGCGCCGGTGGCTCAATAACACTTTTTCTATAAGCAAAGTGAAGAAACTGAGGTCATGGGTTCGACTCCCCATGCCTACTGGCTAATAATAATAATAGCGTTATCATAGTGAGCCACATTCATCTAGCCTGAGAGCTGTGCCATTTCCTGGCCCTTCTCAATGATAATTAGTTAATTACTATACCAAACATTTCTGCCTTAATTTTGTTGCGAGGAAGAAAATTAGGCCTCACTCGTGAACACTTTCCGAGTGTTGAAGAGAGTAAGATGGGTTAAGTTGAGCCAGTTAACATTGTTAAAAGAGGGAGTCGGGCACACACACACACACACGGGATAGACCTGCTATTGAAACCTAGTGTGGACGTTCAAATTTTGCCTTTTCAAACTATAACAAACCCTCAAACTATAACAAACCCACAAACTTTCAACACGCTTGCTTATCCCAACTTTCCGAGAAAAATAGACTTGTCAATACAGTGACGTCATTCCAAATTCTGTGTAAAAATGCTCAACTAAAGTAAAGACGTTAAAAGTAAACATGTTCCATATTTTATATGATCAGGGTTTTAAGCAACGGAAATGTTACATTCTTGTCACTTCTTTTAAAGGTATGTCGAATGACGTCACTGTATCGACACGTTTACTTTTTAGTTGGTAGCAACTAGCGTGTCGGAAAGGTTTGTCACAGTCTGGACGTTGTGACCAAAACGACCCATCGAACAACTATTTAAGTAAAGCAGCATCCAGTCTAACTATATACAACTGCGGACCCCAAAAAAAATAGAATACCGTCTCAAATGCGCTTATGACCTTGTAATACATGTACGAGGAATATTGAATATCTGTGACGTCATTATGATGATAAGACCCCTTTCTGTGCCAGTTTTGAAAAAAAAAATTAAAATATAGCAAAATCCTTATTAAAAGAGTGAAAAGCTAATGCATAGCGACATACCAAAATAGAATATTAGAATATGTAGAAGAGTGAGCTAAAATTTCTACCGAAAGATGTCGAAACCTTGTA
Source organism: Bathynomus jamesi (assembly GCA_023014485.1). Classification (NCBI taxonomy): domain Eukaryota; kingdom Metazoa; phylum Arthropoda; class Malacostraca; order Isopoda; family Cirolanidae; genus Bathynomus; species Bathynomus jamesi. The sequence continues at coordinate 43,250 of JAJOZX010009303.1, forward strand.
GAAAAATACTCAAAACGAATCACTGAAGTCATTCAAGCGAAAGGTGGACACAAAGAAATAATTTTGTAAGTGAAGGTACGAAAACTTTTGCATTTTAATTTCAATTTTTTTTTTTAAATTTTCCTGAAATTCTTTGATGTTTTACATTATATGTTGGAGTTAAACTAATGTTTTTTAATTGGTTAAGTTTTTCCAAGTTAAGTTGGTTCAGTTTTTCATAACTCTTCTATGCATGGTATAAAAAATAAGGACGAATACTTATGACCGCCACTGTGTATATACTGTGTATATACAGTACTGTGTATATGTGTGTATGTATATATGTATATATATATATGTATATGTATATATATATGTGTATATATGTGTATATATATGTATATATCACATAACTAGTTTTGCTCTATTTTTTCCTCCGATAACCTCTTCGCGTCTCTCTCTAGTACTAAGTTAGGTCTTGCACGACCCCATAGTTTAAGAAACTTATTTGAGGTTGGGTTTAATTTCAGTTAAGTGCTGATTGATTTAGTTAATTAGTTCGCGACACTAAATTTCATAAATTTAACTTTTTAATTAAATTTTCATTTTTCATCTTTGTTTGGGTAATTTCTGAGAATTTTTATAGTATTTGAGTGATTAAACTAATTGATTAGCGGTTTTCACTTTAAAGTTATTACATTGGTATTTGCAAGGTAGTGGTGTAATGGTTAGCATCGGTGACTACGAATCCGTTGGCTCTGGGTTCGATTCTTGTCGCAGGCAGGGGGCAGGGGGCGCGCGGCTCAACCAGCTGTTCATCCTTCCTTTGGTTGGTAGATGAATAGGTACCATGAAAATTCCCCAAATGAGACTGGCTGTTGCAGAGGGGTCGAACACGGGTCGATCCCGAGCATTTGTTCGAACTCGTCTTTAGGGCTTCGCAACCTTTTTTATTTAACGGCCCATCTAGTTAGCTCGACCCTCGCGGCACACCGAACCGAATTTTGCCAAGTCGTTGCGTAGCTTAGACAATAGTAGCTTGAAATTAATAAAATAGTGAGAGTAGCTTATTTTCCTCTAATTACGAACGTACCGCGATATGTTAGGAACTTTGTCACGGCACACCGGTTACGAAGCGCTGTTTTAGGGGATTCTTAATCATTTTTCTTGATTTTTTTTTGGGGGGGGGGAGTTTCGTGAGTGAATAAAGTAAAAGTAAATTTACATTTACATTTTCTTCAAGAGTAAGACTAACATTGAAATTCAAAGAAAATTAAATACATTCAAAATTTTAAAGTATAAAAATTAAATGAAGCCACTAACAGGACCTGCTGAAAACTGTAAAAAAAGTCTCTAAAAATTAATATGTAATAAACAACCTTCCAACGAACCTCTGGACCTACATCCATTTCGTCGACATGACCAAAACGTCGACACACTAAAAAAACTAACAACCTAACCTAGCGTAACCTAACTTAATCTAACCTAACAATAACTTGTCGATATAATATAGAGTTGATCAGATGTCTTTAGACCGGAACCTCTACGTCGGACTCTGAGACAGCTTTTGGGTCGAAAAGGAACTTCGTAAGTATGGTAGAAAGAATAGGCCCTCCGGTTCAGTTATAACCAAGCCTTCAGTAATCACTGACCCGCAATAACACGATCATAAAAAGTGCTTAATGGAGCTTTCGAGGGAAAAAGCTGGAAAGTCGTTACAAGGTTGTCATGAAAAATACGGAGGTAGTAGGAAAATGAGAAGCGACTGCCTTGATGGAAGAGGAAAATGAATGCTTGGAGGTGTTTGATCCATGGATGGACATTGGCTTAAAAGTTAACTGGATAGGTAGTTAACCTGTACAGGAAAGGGGAGCATTTATTCCTTCAGAAATTGTGTATTGAATTGTAGCGAATACTCCTGAGGAACATATGGTCAACATAAGCAACATTTAAAATTGGATTAGTAAATACTACTATAAATCTACCATCGCTCAATTTAAAGCTTATAGCAAAGCAGGATGCAAATTATTAAAACGGGTGAGATATTTTTGCTAGTTCCCACGAAAAGCTGTTATTACCCTTCGGGGCATTACATATTTACTGTAGTTCTTCTAAGTGGTGGCTTCCTGTTTCTTGCCATGTTCAGTCCCCAAGAGTCTCTGTCTGGATTAAGTTTTCAGAACATTCACTTTTTTTTTTTTTAACAATTGTCAAGCAATAAAATATAATGAAAATTATTTTAAAAAAAATTTTAAGAGGTAAAGGTTAACATTTACAGTTGGCTCACGAATCACTTAAATTTTAAATGCACCATCGCAGATTTTACTTGAAGCTCACAAGCAGTTAAATTTCAAGTAAAATTTGTCACAATTTTATTTTTTTAACCTTTTTTGACCTATCATAGCTTCCGATGCGTAGCTAAAAAATTTGATGGCTCATTCTTTTAAATTTATTCACCAACTTTATTTTCTTCATTCCACGAAAGTGTAGGAAACTCTGTAGAAGCATTTTGGGACTTAGTTTACTTGTAGACTTTAATGATAGGGAAGGCCCCCAAACCACGCCTCTATAAAATTTTATTTTTTTCTAATAGCCAAAAACGATCAACAAATTCACGAAAGAAAGCAACCATCGAAATTCTGAGTTTCGCATCCCATGACTCATCTACCAAAATCTTGAAATTTAAGTGCTTCGTGTTTTAACATATAATTTTTTGGGGTGCGGGTGGGGATAAATTTGTTTTGGGGCCACCTGATCTGAATTTGTTTTGGGGCCACCTGATCTGAAAAAAAAAAATTGCTAAAAACACACTAGGGATCCCAGAGAGTGTCGTCACCAAATTCTATGAAAAGCTGTCCAGCCGTTTGGACCTGTAAAAAGAGACAGACACAGACATGCGGTGAATTATGGCATGGTGGCGATTTTATTAGATATTTTACTCAGTACAGTATACGGCTATAAAAAATATTAGAAAAAATTACTAGTAGCAGCACGCCTAAACACAGTACACTCTAAACGGTGTTATAACAAACCATACCGATGTCTAGTCAGGCCACGGTTGTACAAAATTTCAATCACTTTTGTAAAATCGAGGAAAAGCCAGCGAGACTATAAATTTATAAAAATATCATGGCCATCATAATTTTGAGCTTCACATCCAATTTGTGAGCTTAAAGTAAATATTAAGGTCTCAGTGGCTTAAAAAAAAAAATTCAAAATCTTTTTTATTAAATTATTTAAATTATGCGAATGTAGACCGACTAGATATAGGTAGGCTTACACCTCAAAGCTAAATCGCATATAATGAAAGGTAAATGAAAAATAAGATTTGCATATTTTGAATTAAGCCTTTATTGACGAAACAGAAAATATATTTTTGGAAGAGAACGTTTAAAAAAAAAAAAAAGCTTGCCTTATTAAATTTAATAGTAGCTTATTCAACATTTCCTTACATGTTAATATATCTATTCTAATATTTGTGACGGTCGAACTGCGAACTTTGTTACTTATGGCCGGCCAAATCATTGGCCAGATTTGGATGAGACTTTGGGGATAGGGGTAACTGAGGTCGAGAAAGAACTTAGGCTATGTGGCGTCGGCCTCCTGGGTCATCTGAGATCGCTGGAGGCCGTTTTTGCCGTTTCCCGGCTTAGGAGGCCAAATTTGGACTTGCTTACGAAATCAAAAGTTGTAGGAAATGATCGATTTAGAACACGGAAACGGTTCCTTGAGAGAGAAAATTTATTAGATAAAAGTTGCTTAAAATTAATCGAAACTACGAGAAAAATTATTGAATGCCCAGTTAGGTCAACTGTACGACCTTGATGATTGGTTAGGTTAAGTCGTGACGTTTCGTTAAAACTAACGAAAATATCACTACTTAACCTAACCAATTGTCAAGGGCATACAATTAACTTAACCGGATATTCAGTTGACCTAACCGGGCACCCGGTTGACCTAACCTGGCACTCAGTTAACCAAACCAGTTGGTTAATTTTTACATTCACATCTCATTCTAAAGTTGCTTAAAATTAATCAAAACTATGGAAAAAATTATCGAATGCCCAGTTAATTGAATAGTACAACGGGATATTTTTGCACTGCTAGTAGCTGATAAGACAAACTTATTCATAACTTGCCAATGATAAATGTATATCTATGATTTCGGACAAATCATTCGGTTCCGCCAGACTTTTTTAAATATAAAACTTCAATAATTTTTTATATCGGATAAATATAAAATGTAGGCCGTAATCAGCATCCTCAAAATTAATTTCTTAAAAGTATCTAAAATATATATATATTTATTAAAGAGAGAGAGAGAGACATTAATTACTTCGGTAAACTGAAAAATTTGAGCTGACGTGAGCAGACAACAGATTCCAAAAACTTAAGATATTTTCCTTCTTAACAAAATACGATAGGCTACAGTGTGTCTTCGTTTACAGAAAAGAAAATCACAGTATTTTCTAACAATAGATAACTACTCGTAATTACAATATGGTCCTTAATCAACATGCAGTTCTCTACATATTTCTATGTAACTCCGCATGCGCAGACGAGATGCTTTCAAGAAACTTTTAAAATATTTTTATTCAGTTAGAAAGTACGAGTAATACACACTGGAGAACAGAAAAACAACTGTCATCAGACCACCTGCCCATCATCATTACAACACGTTCTACACTCTGCCCCAACAGCCTTAGGCACACTTACAGAAATTACAAGAAAGCTGATTGGGAACAGTTCAAAATACAGACTGAGGAACAATTCACCACATTAAACAGCACACCCATCATAAACATCAATACAACACTCGAGACATTTAATCAGATCATCAATAATACAAACAAATACATACCCAAGGGCAACATTAGGAAACACAACCCAAATTACACTAGAGAAATAGCCCACCTCACAAGGCAACGTAAGTCTCAAACATAACACACAAACACCACACACAGAAGCCATAAAACAGCAGATACAACAGCTCAATACAGAAATAAACAACGAACTTAAAGAAAAACAAACAAACATTTAGGGAATTCATAACCACTAAACCATTCCACAGATACATCCAGGCTATACAAGACTATAAACAGCATTACCCACTCTAACAGCGGTATTCACACCTCACACGCGGTTATCCGTCGCAGTCAAAATAATATCCCAACATATACACAAGAAGTTAACATTCTAGTTAATCACTTCGCAAAGATAAGTCACTTAAACAGAGACAACATCCAGAAACACACACACAGACAGACAAACAGCCAAACACAAGAAAACCTACAGACTCGACACGACCATTACACCCTTCAATACAGACCAGACCACCAAGATCATCAGAAACGTTAAGAATTCGAAGGCTGCTGGACCAGACAACAATATCTAACATACACCTTAAACACTTGCGCTCACAGGGAATACTAGCTCTCACAAACATCGGCACATATTCATACCAACGCTGTATTATTCCTGACATATGGAAACAAGGTAAAATTATTACACTACTCAAACCAAACAAAAATCCAACAGAACCATCTTCCTATAGACCCATTACTTTACTATGCACACCTTCCAAAGTAACAAAGACTAATCTTACAAATCACCATCCCACACATACCACTATCGCCTACTCAACATGGATTCAGACCTCGCCACTCAACCACGACATTACTCACTAACCTCACGCAGCACATCATGGATGGCATCAATTCCAGACGACCAACTCAACGTACACTATTAGCAACAATAGACATTAGTAAAGCATTTGATGCTATCCCACGCTTCCCTCTCATAAACAAAATACTCAACACAAACATGCACAATAACACCAAAAGGTAGCTGAGCAACTATCTTTCAGGAAGATATTCGCATGTCACATTTAATGGTAAGTCATCCAAAAACAAGCTTTTTCCGAACGGGGTCCCTCAAGGCTCCGTTCTCACCAACACGGTTCAACTTGTACATGCATGACATTCCAACACCCATCGATAACACACTTACTTTATTATATGCAGATGACATCACTCTAACATCCACCCACAACAACATCGACACCGCTACAAATAACCTACAAACATACATAAACAGTATACAAGACTGGCTCACACACAATAGACTCAAAGTAGCGCCCTCAAAATCAGCCATCACCTTGTTAACAAGCAACACAAAAGAACACCACATAACTCCACAGCTTACGCTAAACAACACCAACATTCCACACACTCACAGGACCAAACTACTTGGGGTCACATACAACACATTATCTTTTGCAAACCACATTCAGGACATTAAAAACAAATGTACGTCACGACTTAACACGCTTCGGGTACTAACAGGCACAAACTTTGGACACCAGCAGGAAACATCATCACTCGTATACAAACAATATATTCGCTCAGTTATGGACTATGCTAGCCCATGTTGGGCACCCATTATCTCAAACACACGCACAAACACCTTACAGAAAATACAAAACAACGCACTTCGTACCATTACAGGATGTAGTCAACACCAATAGAACACCTGCACACACAAACAAAAATACTGAAAGTTAGGGAACATTTACACATGAGGGGAACACAATTCATGGCAGCAGCGACAACTAATCCACAATACCGTTGTCACTACACGTACAATCACGCACCAACACCTCGGACCATTAAGGTAATACCAGAGAGACATTGTAACCAAATACTTCATTCCATACCATGCCCCACAGACATCACACAGTACAGAAACACACACAACACACACACACACACACACACACACAGCACTGACACGACTCGGTCCGAATGCGGCTAGGTGCGAAGCCGCCACCCATTGACAGGTCAGAGACCAGCCTGAGCAGATCGGATCGAGTTAACTTAGCACGATTCCGATGTGGACATCATCCCAATTTAGACATATAAACACAGACTAGACAACTCCACAGACACCTGCCACCTGTGCCAGGACATACCACAAACAATTGAACACATTATGACAGACTGTACCGCTCTAGCACAACATAGAACACAATACAACATCACTAGTGCGCTGAACCTCTGGTCCACTCTGGAGAGGGCGATCGGTTACCTGCGTGCCGCCGGCTTGATCGATCAGGGTGGGCTGATCGGCTAATCATCAACAACAACAACAACAACAACAACAACGAGTAATACAGGAAAAAATCGTGGGTAATGCAAACTCAGAAATAGTTATATATTCTTTTAAGTGCCTTTATTTTGTCCTACGCCAACCAATTCAAACCTTTACCCATTAAAATTGTCTGAAACATTTGCAGACTGCAAATAGATCAGCAAATCCTTGCAGAACAATTTTTCAAACCAAAAAGGTTCGAGCAACTATACAGTATATCAATTCTGAATCAACTGTACCCTTTGGAATACTGTTTCAGAAATAAATGTTCCATGGTTTTTCCAAATTTTGTGCAGTGGAACCATCTGAGACTGACAATTTATTAATTATTAGCGATCCAATGGAACATTTTTATATCATATAACCATGACAGTGAACCCAAAACCTTTTGTGATCGCAACAGTCCTTTAAAACAGACAATACTATTCTGTGTAATGTGTGTTATCATGACGTTTTATATTACTCTTTAAGAATGGGTATTAGTTTTGTAAATCAGATAGATTGCTTTCTCCCTGCGGGGAACAAAGCAGTAACTGGTGGTTCATTGTTCATTATATATCCAACATTTCGTATCGACTTTTCTCTTTGTTTGCTTTGGAAACAGCATTGTCGAACGACAAAGTCCTGCATGATGTATGCTAACAGTTAAAAGTGTAGCAATGCTTCTGGCATGCAGTTAACTTAATAGTTAAAACAATAACCAAAAAGAGCTCTTGCTGAAAAATCAAGGCACTATTTATTACTTGTCACGTGTAAGACGGCAGTTGCATTACAATAACTTGCACGGCGGCATGACGTAGTGTCGTATTCATTGGCGTAGTGCAGGGTTCTCAAACTCGTTTTAGCTGCTGGCTGCAATGCAACATGTAGGCCTGCTTGTGGGCCAAGATTAAAATTAATGTAGTGTAATGATGGGGTTCTTTAACATCCTTCGCAACATCTAAGATCAAATGACAGAGGTCCCGAGACCTACACCTTTATGTGGGATCCCAACCACGGGTTCCTACATAATCTGGACGCAGAGGACTCTCGCCCATCCAACTACTCTCCAAACCCAATGTCGCTTAACGTCGCTGATCGGCGGGAAGCGGTGTTACAACACTGCCCATGACGTAGCCCGATTAAAATTAAACGGTGCAAGAATAATACCATGATATTTTGGCAATTACCTATTAAAGTACATTCACGGCATTCACCAATTTACAAGTGATAACTTTCAAAGAAGCTTACCTACGACATTGGCTGATACATTGCAATTGTTTTCAACTCTTGTGCACTACTCTGTGGCAGTGATAAAGTCCCTGGCCAATCGCAGCGTATTACATTTGAGGTGTTTACAGATGAAGTTTATCACTGACGCAGCACAAACTGTACTAAGGTAGCGTTTGTTCAATATTTTCGAAATGAAGAATAGTCATTTGACTGGCACTGTGTTACGACACACATTTATCTTAAAAATATATTCCATTTAAATACCCAACAAATACCAAGTGGTCTATATTTCGTTTTCATGTAGATTATTACAAATAGCTCAGATATACGCAAGTGTTCTTGATACAAATGCGAGTTAGAAGACAGTGTCTTATCCGCTACGTAACTTCAACTCGTACTACATCACAATCAAGATGTGGCACACCATCCACCAATATTATACTATACCACCAAGTGCCAAGGAAAAAGGCAGGCATTTAGCAGGTACAGTGTGTTTCAAAAGATTAAAAAAAAATACTCAACATGAAATACGTTCTGAATTTGACGCTTCCAATTCAAAAATCCCTTTATGTGAATTACACACCAGAAAAGTTCGACATCCGCGTGTTTGAAAGTTCTGCCATAATGCAAGTTATTGTATTACAATTGCCGTCTTACGTTCGGCAGGAAAAGCCTCTTAAATAATTATTTAGTAATATCAAATATGAAAAAGATAAGTATGGCTGATCGGATAAAACTGTATGCGGTGCCGTACGTTTGGGAATCCCCGATTTATAGTCTTTAATGTCAGTGTACGAATGAGAAACGATTATTTGGGATGTAAAGAAACATTCACTTTATGAATTTTTGGTAAACTAAAAAAAGAATAAATCATGCACTTTAACTGATCAAATCAGAAAGATTCTTAGACTGACAAGACCTACAATTATATTAATTTTTTATTTGTTTGTTTAAAGGATCAGATCGAAGTTCGAAATAAATTATCATTAAGAAGTCCTTCCCCCTAAAGTATCTAAAATAAATACTCATTCTCTTTTTTGTAATTCTGTTTACTCTGAGTAAATAAACCGCTGATTTCCTTACTAAGTTTCCTTGTACTGTGTCAGGTTTTCACATCTTGCATTATTTCTAAGCAAGCTGGTGTTTCTCAATGTTTTTACTATTAGTGTGCCATTACGGAAGGTTCTTTAAGCAGTTCATATACGGAATTCTTTGAAGATGGTTTTTTCTACTTCGCCCTTCTGATTTTGATTTAAATCAGTTTCTTGTCAATTTAAATTTGATGTATGCATTTCAAACCCGTGCTTCTAATATGGCCATTTTTTGGTCACGTCTCGACAAGTGACTATTATATTAACTGGGCCGCGGCAAACTTCTTTTATATGTCTACCTAGTAGGTAGGATTGCCAGGTCTCCGGTTTTGGGCCGGAGTCTCCGGAAATTGAGCTTTGTCTCCGGTCAAGTTTATATATCGTTGTTATTGTGTGTGTGTGTATATATATATATATATATATATATATATATATATATATATATAATGAGCAGCTTTGTAGGTAAAATCTCCGGATTTGGAAACCATCTGATCTGGCAACCCTACTACCTACAAATATCTTTTTTTTCCCCGTAGAATTTCATACATTGTATCATATAATGCAATCAGTCTGTTTGGGTTGGATTTGTTACGTTTACCTCAGTTTTTCTTTGTTTAATGAACACTTTGATGAGATCATACAGTACTGTATATTTTCAACATATCTCTGGCTACAATGGACATTTTAATCCCTTTATCTAAATTTTAAACGTTGTTTTCTTGTAAATTATTTTAGTTTATTTTTCCTTTATCTTTAGGGAGATTTTTTATGGAAAAGGGTTAAGGCGGTGGTTCTCAAAACTTTTTTTTCCTCGCGTACCACCTCAGGAACTAGAGTAGAATTATTGTACCATTCTACCACATTATTGTACCAGCAAGTCATTTTCACTATTTAATATCGTCCAGTAATGGAGAATAGTGTCTCTCTCTACTTTTATTTATTACTGATTTATTGGTTCGTTTTAATTAAATTTTATTTAGTTTTACATGCCAGTCACGGGATACCCCAATCACAGGATACCCCAATCACAATTAATAAAATATTAAATTTAAAAACAATGGCAATTAAATAAAAAATAAAAGTAATGCAAATTAAAGATAAGAAAACTATATTTTTTCAAGATAATAAAGTCGCAGATTACAAAAACTCCAATATTACAGAATTAAAACCTTTTCGTCTTAGCAACAAAATCAGTAAATTATTAATTAATAATAAAATTTTATTTAAATTAAAAACAATATTTTTGAAATGATCAAAATTTTGTTCATGAATAAAATAACATGAAACTAGGTTCAAACAATTAAATTGGCGTACCACTTAATAGTAGCTCACGTATCACAGTTTGAGACCGCTGGGTTAAGGTATCGTACAGTGGGAATAGGAATCGATCCATTTGAGAATTGCCTCCGTAGGAATGATATTGAGTGAGAAGGGACCAGTTGCTGGTGATAAGGTCACTCCAATATTTAAATTTTTGTACTTGCTCCCTTGGTTCACCCCTTTTTCAAAATATTACCCGACTGTTTTGAGCGTTTGGTATGGAAGTGCATGACCTTGCATTAATAATAATGGAATTAATGTTTCTGCGAATACAATTCAAAATTTTTTGCAAGATTATCCATACTTTAACCAACGGGCTTATTTATACCCTATCATCAGCAGAGACTAAGTTACCTATTCTTATGTTATCTATACAACATCGTACTTTGGCCTCTAAGACAATTAAGCCATCAATATACCTTGGAGAAGAGGAGAGAGAAAGGAGCCTTGTTTAACTCCGCATAAGAATCCAAACTATTACGAAAACATATTTCCACTCTTACTGTAAGTTTAGTATAAGTTATATATGCATTGGAATATTCCTTTCTCATCATTTCTAAAATAAAATATTTTTGGTGTACTCCATCATACCTTGCTTATCTCAAAAAATCAACTGCAAATAGTTAAATAACTATTAATGTATTTTTACATGTAAATTCCTTGAATATATAAATACAAATACACAGATGTGTTGATGATGATGGTCTTTTAAAACTCAACTGATTAGGTGTTCGTAAGTAATCATTTAATCAACATAGCAAAGGTTTCCAAGTAATTTTCATAAGCAGGAGAGAGCAACATAAATAGGTATAATTATTGCTGGTAGACTGTGTATATTTATTTTTGATAAGGGGGCATGATACATATCCTCATAAACTCTGCAAGATAGCAATCATTATTAGTATACTTTAATTCTTCATTTGAAGACCCTGTTTTCAACTCTTCAATCACTCTTAATTTTAGATGTTGAAGTCTAAATATTTTCATTACCTCCAGCCAAGGGCATTGGTTTAGTCTACATTTAGAATAATCTTGTACCCGCGCTATTAAGAATACTCAAAATGTGTTTTCCACAAAATCTGCCGCAGTTCCTTCTACCCTCCAGCGACTGTTCATGGGAGTGTATTCTTTGAACCCCTTTCCTTAAAAATGTCCAAATTTCTTATTTAACCCTTTTACTGCCCAAATATTTTGTAGGGTTAAGTTATGAAAGGTTAGAAATTTGTCCTTTTGGGCAGTAAAGGGTTAAATTAACCTTGCAGGAATTTGTTTGAGGTTCGAATAGAATCTTTGTTTATATCATCTTGTGGCTGCTTTATGCTGAGCCCTACTTCTAATCTTGTTTATGTAAAGTGGTCCTATCTTTCGTCTACCAAGAAAACGCCATATATCGTATAAGCATCTTTAGATTCCCTTTCGTGGTAACAATGAAATCATTCTATCAAAATCTTATTATGGCAATAATTAGATCTGATCAAAGGGCTTCCTGCTTCCCGCACTATATCACTCTAATACCTTGTCTATGAATTTGTTTTTTTTTTATGCAGGAAAGAGGGGGCAAGGGCGAATGCCAGCAAAAAAGCCACCCCCGAAAGAAGAAGAGCGCCAAAATCAAGGTCCAAAGTCCATAGTTTTCGAGATGCCTGGACACACTGCGTTTGAAAGATTCAAGGTCATAGACAGGGGAGATGAAATGAGGAAAGTTGTTCCAGAGTTGACTGGTTAACTAGATGAAAGATTGAGAATATTGATTAACTCTTGCGTTAGAGTTAGAAAAGGGATGAGGATGTGTCGAAAGTCTGGTATTGCATGCTCTCTTTAAAGGAGGAGGCATACGGTTAGATAGTTCAGAACGGCAGTGTCCACAATAATGAAAATAGTAGAGAGAGTGAGGCAATTTTGCGGCGAAGAGAGAGGAATTGAAGACAGTCAGTAAGAGGCGGGGACTTGATAAGACGAAAAACCTTTGATTCCACCGTCAAGAAAAGGCAACTGACTGAGGGTAAGAAAACTGCGGAGCCGGCACAGAACACCTAACCTCTTAGAAGCTGTTTTAGAGAGAGTATATGTGATCTTTCCAGGAAAAATCACGAGTAAAGGAAACACAAGAATGTAAGAGAAGAGAAAGGATTGAGTTGTGTATTATTGAAGATAAAGGGAGAATCGTGTGGAAAATTGTGACAAGTATATAGATGAAGAAACCGAGTTTTTAAGTCATTGAAAGCCACGAGGTTTTATCTGCCCCAATCAGAGATAGCAGAAAGAGCAAAGGTCAGGTGCGCCATAACCACCTGACGCGAATCATAGAGTGACTGTTGAAAAGGACGCTTTATGAAGTGGGTGGAGAAGTGAAGGATAGAATCATCGTCATGGGGGTGGATAGAACAGGAAATTCGACTTAAAAGATCATTCATAAATAAGAGGAAGAGAGCGACAGGACAGAACCCTGAAGAACACCACTATTAATAGCTTTTGGAGAAGAATAGTGGTCATCTATAACCGCAGCTATAGATCGGACAGAAAGGAAATTAGAGATGAAGGTACGGATAGAAGGATAGAAACCGAAGGAGGGCAGTTTGGAAATTAAGGATTTGTGCCAGACTATCAAAAGATTCTGTCTGATATGTCTACCGTGCAGAGCTGGGCACTTGCGGTTTTTTCTGCGGTACTGCGGTACTACCGTGTTGGTCGGTACCGCGGAAAGTACCGCGGGAAATTTGAATGCGGTAGCGGTACTGCTGTACTTTCAGCGATCCTTTGCGGTACTGCGTTATGCGGTACCGGTTTGGTAGTGCGGTAGTAGTACCGCAGTACCGCAAAAAAACGCGCAAAAAAACGCAAGTGCCCAGCTCTGAATTTATTATTTTATTGTCTAGTGCAAATAGCAAAGGTTTTGCCAAAATCCCGAAAGGAGGATGACTAAGAGTCAGAGATATGCAAGGAACAGGTATTACTGTAGGGAAGTTGCTAAATTTCTAAATTATTAAAAAGGTGTTCTGTCCTTTGTTTATACAGTATTTTGTGTTGCACATGAACATTAGACGATTCGACACTCTTATTCTTAATTTTATATTAAATGTTCGGCTTTATCATCTCCACCAGCGGTTCCTAACCTTTTTCGGTCGACGTACCACTTTTTGTCACCATGCTTTTCTAAGTATCACCATTAAGGAAGGAAGGAAGGAAGGAAGGTGGACGTACCACCTAATCAAAACCGAAGGTATTCATTCTTGAATTTTTAGGTTCATGTAAAACGTTAGTTATTCCAATGATATTCATCGACATTTGTACTGAATCAAAAGCTTGATTTTGGTCTTGTGCATTATCGTTAAATAATTTGAGATTTACCTGGATGGCAAACACGCAGTCGGAAAAGTTACCAGTTATTCATCTACAACTATTACTTCTTTTGAAAACTGTGCCATGAAAGTTAGCGTCAATTAAGAAACTCCGTATTTATAAACCTCTTGCGTACCACCAAAAAGAGCTCCGCGTACCAATGGTACGCTGTTCTGGAGTATGGACTTCTTGCTGTGAAAACGTTGGTCTATACTCTATAGCTTCACTTAACACCGATATTGGTATTTTCATTACTTGTATTTTATTTTTTCTTGGTTTCTGTTTTTATTACCTAGACCAGGGGTTCCCAAATTGGTGTTCCGCGGAACACTTGTATACCGTGAGAAGTGTTCCGCGGAACACAATTTGGGAACCCCTGACCTAGACATTAAAGTGCCCTATTACACTGAGAATATTTTGTTATTTCATGAGGTCTAAGTTAAAAAAAAATAGATGTTTATTTGAATCACTACGATTATGGTATGGAAAACAAGCAGTTTACAATTAAAATATATTCGATGTTTATATGAATTACAATACGGTATTAACAACTTCATTATCGCTTGGTGGAAATCTAATGCATTTTGTCAATCTTTTTATTATCAGAAAAAACTCTACCAAAGGGACTCCATTTAATATATCGTTTGATAAGTCTATTGATGAGAGAGCTGCGTAAAGTCATCGTGTGTGTCAGAAAAAAAAATTTCATTCCTGCTTCAGTAACCAGTGTTCTTGTACGAGGAGTGATCTGAATTATTGCAAGTTTTTTTAACATCTCTACATGAATTTCTGATTTATCTTGCATCCTACATAACTATTTTCAACCTATTAATTGCCATGATTGTTTGATGGAATTTATTATTATTATAAACTACTGGTTCATTATTATTCATTCGAGCATTATTACTATCGCTTTGTGTGCTCCTCTATCTCCTTTTAAATGAATATATTTCCTCACAGTAATGCCGTCAGACCGCTGCCTCGAATCAATATTAAGTGAGAGCCTCACTCCTTTGATTTACTACCTTAAATGAGGTATGGTACATAAATCTTGTATTTAATTTCGTAACTGATACATCTGTATTGACCGCATACTTCTTGCACCATATGTCAAACATTGTATTCCTCATTTGAAAAGTGAATGAGAGAGAGAGAGAGAGTTACAAGGAGTTACAAGGAAAAGAAGTACCTCAAAAGGCCTTGCGGCCCATACCGAGGAGGTACCTACCAATGGCAACGGGTGCCAGTGAAAATTTTTTACACCCTCAAATAGTGTGCAAGATTTGGTCTAACCTTTTCTTAAAATGATCCACAGAGGAACTGTTCACAACTTCTGAAGGTAACCTGTTCCACATGTCACAGATCTTATACGTAAAGTAATTCCCACACACACTAGTCCTAAACCGTTTCAAATCCAACTTCCAACCATTGTTGCGAGTTGGGTTATCATTTAAACTAAACATACTTCTAAAATCGACATCGTTGAACCCGCGTAAGAGCTTGAAAACCTCGATTAGTTGACCGCGCAGCCTCCGAGTTTCCAGCGAAAACAAGTTCAGGGCGCGTAACCGTCGATTGTAGCCCATATGCCTAACGGAAGGAATTAACTTTGTGGCCCTCGCCTGCACTCGCTCCAGCCTCTCAATATCTTTCCTGAGGGTGGGCGACCAGAACTGCACAGAATACTCCAGGTGCGGCCGAACCAGGGAATTGTACAGAGAGAGCACAATCTCCTTGTTCCGAAACTGAAATTGCCTCCTGATATAACCCAGTAGTTTCTGGGCTTTCTTTTCCACCTCTACGCACTGTTTCGTAAACTTAAGGTCGCTGCTAATTAGCACACCCAAGTCCTTTTCTAAATCAGTCACCTCGATATGACTCCCCAACATCGAGTAGTCCGACTTGGGATTGGCGTAGCCAATGTGCATCACTTTGCATTTACCCAAGTTAAACGGCATTTGCCATTTTTCGGACCACTCTCCTATCCTACCTAGGTCCGCACGCACTTCCTCGATCGCTTCGGGCGTCCCAACATTGGCCCCAAGCTTGGTGTCATCAGCGAATTCGGCGATCCGACGGACGATGCCACCGTCGATGTCATTTATGTAAATGATAAACAACAGTGGCCCCAAAACGGAACCCTGAGGAACCCCACTAGTGACCGAGGCCCAACCCGAGCTAGCCCCTTTAATTACAACCCTCTGCCGCCTATTCCTCAGCCAGTTTTCAATCCACCTACCTATTTCTCCACCGATACCCAGCGCACGCACTTTCGCCATTAGCCGGCGGTGAGGTACCTTATCAAAGGCTTTCTGAAAGTCGAGATGAAGTATATCAATCGCCCTACTTTTTTCATACTCACTCAACATGACGTGGAAAAACTCGAGCAAGTTGGTGAGACACGACCTATGCCGTCTAAACCCATGTTGAGAGTCCACAAGCAACTTCTAGGAATCCAAATGGTCAACGATCCTCTCCGCTATTATCCCCTCTAATAATTTACCTACAACTGAAGTGAGACTAATGGGACGATAGTTCCCTGGACATTCGTGATCCCCTTTCTTAAAGATAGGGGTCACATTGGCTTCCCTCCAGTCACCAGGCACCTGGCCCGTCTCCAACGATTTGTTGAAGACTGTAGCCAGGTGGGGAGCCACCTGGTCGCGCACCTCTCGCAACACTCTGGGGAGAAACTGGTCTGGCCCAGGAGCCTTAAACGCGCTCAGTTTGTCTATTCTATCGGCAACGACTGTCGCGGTACATCGAACACTATCCATGTCAGCACCTTCGTGCCTCACGCCTGGCTCGGGGATGACGCGGGTATCCTCCCTGGTGAACACTCCCGCAAAGTACTCATTAAGCACATTAGCGACGTCCGCGTCGGAGGTTCGCAGAACGCCGCTTCGGTCCTCTAACGGACTTATGCTTCTAATGGGCTTTCTACTATTAACATAACTGAAGAACTCCTTAGGGTTCCCCTTGCAGAGGCTTGCCACCCGTAGTTCTTCGTTACGTTTCGCTAGCCTAACCTTCGCCTTCACTTCCCTACACAGGCGGACATACGCTTCAGTGTTCTCATGGGAACGATTGGCCTTCGCCCTCCTATACGCTACTTTCCTATTTCGGATAGCCGAAGCGATGTCACGATTGAACCACTTAGGCTGCGTTAAAGCAGGGGTGACCGGTTTTGAGGGTATGGCAGCAGACTGCAGCACCATAAACTCGTCCCGGAATGCACTCCACACTCCCTCAACATCGCCGCCAACCTCTAACCCCATCTCTCCTACGCTATCCCTGAGGCTAACAAAGTTCGCCCGCCGGAGATCGAGTTTACTGCCTCTCGAGTTACTACGCTTTACCCGAGGGACGCACACACGGAACCTAATAAGACCGTGATCACTCCCGCCCAACGATTCGTCAACGGTGAGGCCAGTGACGAGGTTGTCTTCGGTCGTGAATACTAAGTCTAGAACGCTTTCGCCTCGTGTAGGCTCATTGACCCACTGAGTGAGGAAGTTCTCATCAGCAAAGTCAACTAGCCTCCTCCCTTCAGCATCAGCAGTCCTGTTTTCCCACTTTATGCCGCGACAGTTGAAGTCTCCTAAAACTACACACACCCTATCCCCTAGCAGGCTACGGAGTTCGGTGTACAGGGCTGTATCCTCCTCGAGGAGGAGATGCGGAGGTCTGTACACCAAGATTAACCTATAGCTCGTCCCTCCCACATTCAGATCGACGCCAAGCAGCTCCCGTTCCGACCGGAACTGGCAGTCAACCGGACTCAACGTGTCTCTGACGTATATTAGTACCCCACCCCCTTCCCCACGGGTGCGGTCTTTGCGAAACATTCTATACCCGGGAATTTCGAACTCCCTAACGTAGTCCCTACGATCAGTATGAATCCAGGACTCGGTGATAGCAACGATATCCTGGTATTCTGATGCTAAGAGCGCCCGTAGCTCGCAAAACTTGTTCCTAATCGACCTAGCATTAAAAAGCATTGCACGGAGGGAGCCTCCCCTATTCTGACCGCCCCCTAGCACGACCCGTTTCCCGAACAGCCAGGGCTGTCGGGAGTTGAAGAGCCCCTCACTAACGAGGGGGCAACTTCCGCAGGAGCCTGAGCCCCCTCCCAACGTGGAAGAAGGGTCACACACCTGTACCTGGACGCACCCTTCAGTTGAAGGTACGTCCGCCACCGGCTCATCATCATCCCTCCCCGGTGGGGGCCCATCATCTCTCCCCGGACTCGACCTCATCATTTTGTATAGGTGCCGGTCGAGCAGCGCGCCTAGCACACCTTTACCCTTGTTATTGAGGTGGACACCATCCCTCTGGTAAAGGTCCCACCTACCCGAAAATGCGTCGAACGGGTCAATAAACCTCACGCCCAGCGGGACGCACAAGTCTTGCACCCTCTCGTTGATGCCAAGCCAATGACCTTACTGAGGGCGTGGTCACTGGCATTCATTCGTGGTAAAATACCCATTAACATTCCCCTGTCTGTCTTAAGTTTTAGGTCATGTTTCGTAGAAATGTAACAAATTTATTAGATTTTTTCATGGCGTCGTTGGTATTTATGATTGTAACAAAGTATATTATATTTTAGATTTTGAAAAGACGTTTGACAGTTCTGCATAAACGATTGTGAGAAAAACTTAAAGGTCACAGAATAAGGAGTCAAATTCTTAGGTGGAATGATAAATATGATGATTGGTTAACTGATAATTAATTAATGGAGAAAGTCAGGGTGGGCAAATGTAACTAGCGGTGTTCTACAAGGGTCAGTTTTGGGACCAGTAATTTTCATAATGTCCAGTAACTATCTTGATGTAAATTTAGTGGGAAAAATTTCTAAATTTGCCGACAACACTAAAATTGCGGGTAAAGAAATTAGTTGGATCACCTGAAGATCAGGGCCCCCAGCCTTCTCTAGTTAGCCTTATAAGGCTAACTAACGAAAATATCACGACCTAACCTAACCAATCGTTAGGTCAACTGTGTACGCCCTTGACGATTGGTTAGGTTAGGTCGTGATATTTTCGTTAGTTAGCCTTATAAAGCTAACTAAAGATGGCTGGGGGCCCTGATCTTCAGGTGATCCAATTAGTTTACTAGAGAGGGTTTACAGAGCAATCTTAATAACTTAGTAATAAGTAGCAAATGAAATTTAACTTAGATAAATTTAAAGTCATTCATATAGATTATCACAACAGTAAATTTAACTACTCTGGGAAATAGTGTGTTAAACGAAGCCTCTGAAGAAAAAGATTTAAGTGTCATTGTTACTGAAGATTTAAAGTACTCAAAACAATGTTCAGTCGCAAATACTAAACCTAATAGAGTACTGGGTTTTATTTCTCAAAATTTTTAATATAAATCTAAAGTTATTGTTTTGACATTGTATAAGTCGCTTGTTAGGCCTCATTTAAAATATATTACAGTTTTGGTAAGTAAAGATATAGCACTGGTAGAAAGGGTTCAGTGCAGCGCAACAAAGCTTATTTTGACATTACGTGGTAAACATACGAAGATAGACTCAATGAGTTGGATTTGAATAAGCTTGAAACTCGGCATTTAAGAGGCGAATTAATTCAGGTGTTCAAACTTTTAAATAGTTTTGATAACGTAAATTATGAATTTATTTGCCTTAGACAATAGTAACATTACGAGAAACATAGTTTTAAAATAAGGGGAAAATAATTTGAGACAAATGTTGCGAGGGGATTCTTCACTTATAAGATAGTCGAGAGGTGAAATAGCATTCCCGCGGATGTCGTGGCGAGCACTTTAGTTAATATGGTTAAGGTAGGTTTTTTTTAGTAACAAATTTGCATTAACGGGTGGATAAATTGGGGATGTGTTTTTCTATTTAGTATAGGGAGTAACCTTGGTTAACCTTGGTTTTGCTTCCGCCCGAATTGTTCATTCTGACGAAGGTAAAGTTTGTTGCTCCATATTAGACCTACAGCTTAACGTGGAATCCGAACCACGACCTACCACGGGTGGTCAGAAATTACAAAGTCCTCGACTGGACTCGATTTCATGACCTCCTGATCAGCAGCCCAGCATCTTAACCACTAGGCTACCCAGGGTACTCGTTTATCTACTAACCAATTTTATTGTATGGAAGGATAAACAGCTGGGTTTGCTGCACGCCGCCTGCCGTCACCGGGAATCGAACCCGGGTTCTCTTTATTTTCATGTTGACTAGTAGTTGCAAAGTTAAAGGTAGGAGTGGTTACATTCCCCCACTGCTCGTTTCCCCTCTATTTGGGCTTGATCCTTGTTGAAAAAAATTTGCGTGTGAAATACTAGCAGCAACCAATTCTCTCAGGAAACCAAGCTCTGATCGGAGCTGTTCGAATGAAATGGCATTTTTCTAGCTTAAGATCGCCTGCTGATGATGACTTTCTAACGTCTTAACCTCGTTTTAGAGTTTGAAGATCAATAAAACGTCAACCAAATCATAGAAATTACCGATATTATATGGACTCTTTTTAATATGGCTGTTTAACCCTTGGAACAACTCAGGTCATATGACGGGGAGGACCTACAGCTTTACGTGGGATCCGGACCACGGGCCGCTACATAATCTAAACGCGGAAGACTGTCTCCCATTCATCTTCTCTCCAGACTCATTGTCGCTTAACTTCACTGATCGATAAGAAACGGTGTTACGACAATGGCCACAAAGTAGCCCTAGAAAGTGATGACACAAAAAGTGATACCACTTTCATTAACTGCAGTTCATTTTAGAAAATTAAAATCGACTAAATAGGAGAATTCAGATGGCCATATAAAGTAGAATGTCATGTATCCAGATTTTACGTGAACATTTTTTTGTGAAAAGCCGCAAATAGATTTATTATAACTGGTCATTTTATATATAAATATTCGTGTCTTTGGCGACAACAAATAAGAATTAATTTAATTTTTCTAAAATTGATTAATACTGCTTGAAACTTCATTTTCGAAAATACAGAAGCCATCCATTTTTCAGTAGTTGTAAATATTTCTATAACTTTATATTAAGTGAAAATAGAGTTCACTCCATCACACATTTGAAAATTATAATTTGTTTACCATTTGCATGCAAAGGTCCTGCAATAAAATAAATTGCTACAGTATATCCTTTGTCAGTCAGCAAAATTTATGCACTCATTTACGCATAAAACAGTTCAACTTTCTCGAAAGACCCAATGAAATTGGTGTTCATACTGACTCTTTTTATAATAACATTAAGATTGGTGGGTGCGAGTATGATTAATTTTGTATGTCCTGCATATTAGCTAGTGTGTGACGTTTCCAGACGTAAAAAATATGAAGGATATAAATCAGTATAAAAACGAGTAGCTTACGCGCTTAATTATTGCCAAAATAAACTAAACTCCATTTTCATAGGAATTCATTGTTTTCCTGCGTGAAAAGAATGAATGTCACCACCAATTATCTTTGTACAGACTTCATTTCCCCACCATTTCATGCGTAATTACACCACCAAGGATTTTTCATCGTGTTATTTGCGCCACATTCATACCTGTTTCATATAGTCGCTAATCATTTTTCCAAGTTTAACAAATATGACATTGTCGTAAATAGGCTTTATAAGATTAAATGTTGTTTTCACTGGCTTAGTATCGATTGAATTCTCATTTTACGATTTATTCCCCCTCAGAATTCCTTATCTCCTTTCGCATTTTAACAATTCAGTACCTCAGAAATATATCTGATATTGAAAATGTGTATAAGTGACAATGTTTTGAAGCCGCAAGTAACCACAATTCATTTGCAATGGCGAAGTCTCCAGTTTTCTCTTAGTACTGACTTTTGGGTACGGAGTGAAAATCTGGGAGAGTTAGTTAAGTTTTATGGGAATTGAATTGGTATTGTGTTTTCTATTTATCTATCTCTACGTATGTGTATGGAGGGTGGGGGCAGGTCGAACCTTCCACTAAGGGATCTGTACCCGAAGTCTTCTGATAATTACACGAATTACGAACTGCTTAAAGGATTGCTTAACTACAGATTTGTAGAGCATCCAGTTTTTGAAGGAAAACTTGTACAATGGTTAATGTCGCCTTGAAGAATTCTGATGCATTCACTCTTCATTTAAGGGAGAATGTATAGATAATACAACGTTCTCCTCTGTTTACTTTGTTAAAAATACAGAGTTCACTTGTGTTACGTTAAATAAACAAGCAAAATTAATTGCACACAATTCTTAGCAAATATTAACTTGGGGGGTGGGTAGGGAGAGCACTGCCATATTTTGTATAGACAACAGGATGTGTATGTACACAAGAGCGTGGTCTTGCCTGCTTCTTATTCAGGCGACTGGTGAACTATTTCTGTATGAAGGTCTTGTTATAGACCAATCCACTAACACCTTTATTTTTAATTTAGCGCAAACTAATAAGTAACTTTATGTAAGTGATATCCTAAACTGATTAAAACGTACTGTTCGTAAAAAAGTTCGCTAAGAAACTTTCTAAAGCATAAAAAATTACTAATTAGTAATAGTTTTTCTTGTGAATTTTATTTTTTTGTTGACAGTAATGAAATTTCAAAAACCAAATCCACTCCTTACTAATTAGAATTTTTTATGCTTTTAAGATATTTTGTTTCCTGTCAGACATTTTTCCCAAATTGTTTCTCAATTCAAAATGGAAAAGCGTCAACATTTTTGCGATGTTCTCCTTATGTATCGATTCAACATAGCAGACTTCATATCAGAGAATAGAACTATAGTGAAATTTTGTTTCGGCTTGACATTTTTCATTAAGTATCTCTTCTATCACTGAATACAGAATTCTTTAGGTAGAGTGGTAGAGGTTAGTTTGGTTATAATATGCTATGGAAGCCATCAGACTTGAAATGTATATACTAAAATTACACAATATTGCAGTCATTAAAATTCCTAAGTTTGCTTATATATATATATATATTAGTGATGTAGCGGATGTCATTTTTTTCACATCCGCGGATGCGGATGCGGATGAGGATGTTTGATTTCAGCATCCGCGGATGCGGAGGCGGATGTCTACATTTTCGTTATTTTTTAGGATATATTCGAGATTTGTTGTGTTTAACGTATATAATAAGTTATTATATAGAGAGAGCTGTAGCTATAATGTAGTATAATTGATTAATTGTACAATAATTGCTGTACTTTTCTCTGAACATATAAAATAATATCAAGCATCTAACTAATATAGAAATCAATTAGTGAATTCGTCTGCAAATAACTTCGTTATATTTTGTTGAGTTTCAGCCACAATTAGAAACCATAATTGTGTTACCAGGATGCGGGACGTGAACCCAACTCAAATGCACCCCACCGACCTCTTTCCCCAACCTCCACCCTTATAGAAAGAGATCTTTAATTAGCTTGATAACTATTTATATTAAGTTTAAAGTTTTATTAGGCATATTTATAAATGAGTAATTAAAATAAAGTAAACTAAGATGTTCATCGTTTAATATTCAAACTTAATTATAGGAAGGTTATACTCAAGGAACATTAATTTTTCTGCCTTTTCTGCTGCCAGTCTGTTTCTCTTTTCATCATATATTAATCCAGCACTGCTAAATAATCTCTCGCTTGGTACGTTTGTTGGAGGACAGGCTAAATGTTTCCTTGCAAGTTTACTCAAGTATGGATAGATATTCTGCGTATTTTTCCACCAACTAATAGGATTGTCACATGCAGCCAGGCGTTTTTCTTGGTGATAGCTCCCGATCATTTTTACTACATCTTTTGACATCGCGTAGGTCTCGTCATTGCTGCTTGACTCAAGAAACTGAGAGACAGATTCTGTGATAGATTTGCTTGTTGAAGGTGTTGGTTCTGTCACTGAAACTTTTATTCTTTTGGTGGGTGGCGAAGCGACAGATTCAAGAGATTGAAGCTCTTCAACTGCTTTGCCAAGTGATGATTTAACTCGTTCTAATGTACTAGGTGAAAATAACTTAGCTTTGTAACGTGGATCTAAGTAGGTTGCAAGAGAGTAACTTCATACAAGAACAGCCTCTCGTCTTGTCGCTTGCATCACTTTTGCGCACAATGAATTAGTTCTATTAATATAGTAGAATTTGATAATTTCCGCTTATTAATGACGTTTTATCTCAACGGTCCACATCCGCACGACATCCGCAGTGCAAAGTGCGGATGCGGACGCGGATGCGAGAAAATGTGCGGATGTTCCGCGGATGCGGATGCGGATGTGACCTACATCACTAATGTATATATAATTATATATATATATATATATATATATAATATATATATTAACGTAAAGAACGACGCTTGTATAGGAGAATAATCCGCGCAAGATGAGAGGAGAGACGAAACAAATGAAAAATGAGGTAAACACCTGGAACGAACCCGGGATCTTCGATTGCCGGTCAGATATGATAACCATTACACCATGGGCCTCACTCGATCAAATGCCGTAATTCTTCTACATACGCGCAGAAACCAATGCCCCAAGGGGACACCTCCCGCATGCCGTACATTATATACATTTTAACTGCAAACACGCAGTATAATTAACGTAAAGAACGACGCTTGTATAGGAGAATATGCCGCGCAAGATGAGAGAGAGAGAACGAAACAAATGAAAAAATGAGGTAACCACCCGGGAATCGAACCCGGGATCTTCCGATTGCCGGTCAGATATGATAACCATTACACCATGGGCCTCACTCGATCAAATGCTGTAATTCTTCTACATACGGCATTTGATCGAGTGAGGCCCATGGTGTAATGGTTATCATATCTGACCGGCAATCGGAAGATCCCGGGTTCGATTCCCGGGTGGTTACCTCATTTTTTCATTTGTTTCGTTCTCTCTCTCTCATCTTGCGCGGAATATTCTCCTATGCAAGCGTCGTTCTTTACGTTAATTATACTGCGTGTTTGCATTAATATTATATATATATATTATATATATTATATATATATATATATATATATATATATATATATATGTATGTCCCAAAAAAATGTGGTCACCTCTTTTACCGGGTCAACAAAACTACAATGTAATTATGAAACAGAAATCATATTAAACCCTTCATATTGTTGTTAAAATGAGTAGTAGTTTATTTAAATCATATGAGTAGTCTTTTCACAAATTAATCTTGAACAATAGTTGTTAAAAAAAAAATAAAGCTGACAATACAAAAAAATTGCTAGATTCATGTCACTGAATAGTCAATTCGTAATTTTACGGTCAACTTTGGGATCCTCGTTGATTCAGGGTAGGCCTTAGCCAAGTTGATGCATTGTTATAGGTTGTAGAAAATTGGCCTAAGCGGGTTAATAAGTGAAGTACTCCTAGCCTAGACGGTATTGCCGTCACGGCAATCGGTTTTTATTTGGCAGCGAGCGAAGGAAGTTTGTTAATTGTTATTTTATGCGAGTTGTTATGGCACGTTTAAATGAGGAAGACAAAATTGGTATCAAACTTCTTCACAAGGAAAAAGATTCTGGCACTAAAAGAACAGTAAAACAGTATCCTAATCGACATTGCTCTGTACGTAGTATGTCAGGTTTGTTGGAAAAAAGTCGTGAAACGGAAACTCGTGCACGAAAGCTTGGAAGTGGAAGACCGCGTACAGCAAGGACCCCTGCCAAACATTAAATTTGTAAGTGAACTTATCTACAGCCATGAAGACAATCCCCGTTCAGGTTTGAGTGTACGGAGAACTGCTAATCGCACCGACATTAAAAAAGTTCAGTGCATCGAGTTGCAAAGAAAGACTTTGGTCTAAAAACATTTAAGCTATTCCAAGCACATCGCATATCTGAACAATCCAAAGTAAAACGTGTACAATGTTTCCGTCGACTGCTTTACCGTTTTAGATCAAATAAAGACATATCTGTAATTTGGTTTACGAATGAAAATGTTTTCATACTGAACAGCCTCGAAATGAACAAAACGATAGTGTGCACACTAACATAAGAAAAAATATGTTCCAAAAAGCAGCTTCTTTCAAGAGAGAGATCACTTGAATGAATCTGTGATGTTTCTGTTGGTCTCTCTTTTTAAGAAAAACATCCACCATTTTCGTCAATAAAGGTATGAAAATTGATTCGGAACATTCCTGTGACGATATCTGAAGTAAGATGTTGGCCGAAGTGAAAGTTAGTGAGAATTGTTTTTCAGCAAGACGGCGCCCCAAGTCATCGATCCCGGCACACCATTGCATACTTACAAGAAGAATGTCCCATTTTCATCCCGCCTTAAGATTCGCCACCATATAGTCCTGATTTAAACCCAGTTGATTATTTCATACGTGTACGTCTAGTTTACAAAGTTTCCAGACAAAATATTAAAGATGTTAATCAACTTGAATACATTTCAACAGCATGGAATGAGCTCGATCAAGACATCATTTCTACAGCAGTTCGCCAGTGGCGCACAAGACTATAATTGGTCATTGATGATAATGGAGGACACATTGAACGCTTGCTGCGTTAATGTTTTGTTTTCAATTTGTTTTTGTTCATTAATGTTCAGCTAAGTCTCTAAGTACCCTCCCTGTTAACTTTATTTATAACAACTATTGTTCAAGTTGAATTTGTGAAAAAAGACTATTCATCCGATTTAAATAAGCTACCTCTTATTTTAAAGACAATATAAAGGGTTTAATATGAATTCTTTCATTTAGCTACCCTTTGAATTGTAGTTTTGTTGGTCCAATGAAAAAGGTGAACACCTTTTTGGGGGGGACTAAAATATATATATATATATATATATATATATATATATGTATGTTGTGTGTATGTATAGTGTGTGCGTGTATATATATATATATACTTTGGTAACCTTTGTTCATTCTAACGAAGGTTCTTTGCTCCACTTTAGACCTACAGCTTAACGTGGAACCCGAACCACGACCCCCACGGGTGGTCAGAAATTACAAAGTCCTCGTCCGGACTCTATCTCACGACCTCCTGATCAGCAACCCAACGTCTTAAATGGGTATCCTGGGTAGCCTAGTGGTTATCTGCAAACCAATTTTTTTTTTAATTTTTGTATGGAAGGATAAACAGCTGGGTAAGCCGCACGTCGCCTGCCATCGTCGGAAATCGAACTGGGCCCGGTGAATTCGTAGTCAGCGATGCTAACCACTACACCACCGAGGCGTATATGTATACGTATGTGTATATATAATATACACGCTTTGTTCCT
Organism: Bathynomus jamesi; assembly: GCA_023014485.1. Taxonomy (NCBI): domain Eukaryota; kingdom Metazoa; phylum Arthropoda; class Malacostraca; order Isopoda; family Cirolanidae; genus Bathynomus; species Bathynomus jamesi. The sequence continues at coordinate 70,542 of JAJOZX010009303.1, forward strand.
TCACGAACTATTTGATGAAGAACATCCTAATCATTTGTACTGGGATTTACGTAATGAATCGGAGGAGAAAAAAAATTTAATCCATAAATAGGAAATGAAAAAGGATTATTGAAAGCGTGAATAATTTCAGTTGGTGTTAAAATCGATTTCCATTTTTTTAACGTTACAATGAAAGAAGATTTCTCATTACGTTAATTGAATATATCTGAATTACTCGTGCTCTCTCTCTCTCTCTCTCTCTCTCTCTCTCTCTCTCTCTCTCTCTCTCTCTCTCTCATATATAATTGTGTGAGGGAGGGAGGGTTAAATGTTGAGGAAGGAGAGAGAGACTCTTAAAGTTTTGTAAATGTTAAATTGGAGCGCATTACACACACACACACACACATATATATATATATATCGTAAAGAACGACGCTTTGTATAGGAGACTTATCCGCGCAAGATGAGAGCGAAAGAACGAAACAATTGAAAAAATGAGGTACCCACCCGGGAATCGAACCCGGGGTCTTCCGATTGCCGGTCAGACATGCTAACCACTACACCATAGGCCTCACCCAACAAATGCTCGTAATTCCTCTACATACGCGCAGAAACCAATGTAGAGGAATTACGAGCATTTGTTTGGGTGAGGCCTATGGTGTAGTGGTTAGCATGTCTGACCGGCAATCGGAAGACCCCGGGTTCGATTCCCGGGTGGGTACCTCATTTTTTCAATTGTTTCGTTCTTTCGCTCTCATCTTGCGCGGATAAGTCTCCTATACAATGCGTCGTTCTTTACGTTAATTATACTGCCTGTTTGCAGTTATAATGTATAAATGTTACGGCATGCGGGAGGTGCCCCTTTGGGGCATTGGTTTCTGCGCGTATGTAGAGGAATTACGAGCATTTGTTTGGGTGAGGCCTATGGTGTAGTGGTTAGCATGTCTGACCGGCAATCGGAAGACCCGGGTTCGATTCCCGGGTGGGTACCTCATTTTTTCAATCGTTTCGTTCTTTCGCTCTCATCTTGCGCGGATAAGTCTCCTATACAAAGCGTCGTTCTTTACGTTAATTATACTGCGTGTTTGCAGTTATAATGTGTATATATATATATATATATATATATACCTAATAATTGTTCTTTTAATTCTTAAAATATTTTATTTCTTAAAACTTATAGAAAGGAGTAAAAAACGGGTGTGGATCAAATTTGTTTAAAATTTTGCTGCTTAAAAATTAGTAATACTTAGTTCCTGTGGTTCCGTTGGGTGGAGACAACTCGGACTGTGAAGGTCGATAGTTCGATTCCCACAATCTCGTCGGTTGCGGTTGAACCGGCAACCAACCATAATGAATCTATTTGGTCGACGAGACTTTTTATTGACACTAATAAACTAATTTAACCCAAGCTGCGCTAACCTAACCTAATTTAATCTAAACCCCAAAATATTGTCGATAAAATGTCGTCAACGAAATGTCATTCGCTCAGTCTGACATCCCAGGCTTAGGTGACTCTCGGCGTCAATCCCCAAACCCCTCTTCATGTGGGGATTTGGGGGTTCTGAATGTTACCTGTTAAATATTGGTAATATTGAAGTTGAACATTCACTACAGTATTACACTTCACATTCAGAGCACGAATGAAAATCGCACGAAACAGTTTCCTATTTCGACATTATATATTAGGGCCCTATACTCGTGTGTGTGTGTATATATATATATGCAGTAAAATCACAGACTAACACGTGATCTTATTAATAAGCAAATAACCACAGGGAAAAAGAAACACGAAATCCGAGCGCTTCCGTGATATATTTACATCTTCAAGGACAAGAATATTTCTTTCTTGTCCTTGAAGATGTGAATATATCACGAAAGCGCTCGGATTTCGTGTTTCTTTTTCCTTTTTCTCTGTGGTTGTTTGCTATATATATATATATATATATATGGTACTTTTAAGTTTTTATTAGAGATTTTCATCACAAAAGTATTCTATTAAAAAAAAAAAAAAAGGTTGAACTGCATACAAAAAAGAAGAAAAAAAAATCCTTGAAGAGGTTGTATAAAATCTGAGCAAAAAAAAAAATAAAAAAATTTCATTTTCATGTAGGTTTGACAATTAATTTTCTTTGCTCTTAAATCTCAGTCAGTTTTAATGAAGATTCATGTCCTCATTCAGGCCTCTTTTCATAAAGAAAAATTTCTTTCCAAAGTTTTACATTTATCATTTATTGAGAATAATGAATAAAAAGTTGAGGTAAATCGCACGAGAACCTATTTTAATAAGCTGACTTCATTATGTCAGAAAATCAATGCTAATCTTTTTTTTTTTTATTGGAATGGCAGTTTCTCGGTGAAATTTTTTTTTTTTTCCCATCAAACAATAAAAAAGTTTGTCTACCTTTCAAAACTGCTTCTATTGAACAGATAGTTGGTGTATTTACAATAGAGATAGATCATTCACTGAAGAGTTGAATGAGACCTTTGATTTGTGAATTGAATACTTTGCTGTACTAAACGATCGTTTAAAATTTGAAATATAAACGATCTTGATGGTTTTCTCTCTGTATTCTCGTTTGAAATATTCTTTGAAGGTTAAAGTTACAGGTAAGGATTTACGAATCACTAAATTGAATCACATTAAGTGGTATATAATGAAGGCTAAATTTGTCAAGTTGACGCTTAAAGATGAATATTATTCATGCTATCTTTGGACTGTAATCTTTTATATATACAGTATAATATATATATAAATTATGAAAATAACCAGGAAGGAGAAAGGAAACGGAATGATGCTCAAGCACTTTCGTCTAATGACATCCTCAGGAACATTGTGTTCCTGAGGATGTCATTAGACGAAAGCGCTTGAGCACCATTCTGTTTCCTTTTTCCTTCGTGGTTATTTTCATCATAAATATTATTCACGCGTTACTTTCGTAAAATAATTTTCATATATATATATTTAGTTCAACCTCTGTTAGTTACAAATTCCTAACTATTTTGCAAATACAGTTTGATTCGTTCGGCATTATTGTCAAATTCGGTAATGATATATGGTTTGATTTAGTATGAGGGTAGTGTATTTAGTTCCTGTTTATTTATAGCCCAAGAATTAATCCATACAAAATGACCACGAAGTCAAAGCCATTTTTATTCTTATCCATCCGCTTCTGGAAAGTGTCAAGTGGTTTAGTAAATTATAATGATATAGAAGGGGGCGTATTACGCTTTACAAGAGAACGAAAGCTACATTTTTCCCGAAATTACGTATGTCGAGAAATATTCAGGGTAGCAAAACAATGTAGATCTGCATAATGTTGACACCAAAATTTCTGAATTTGCTTAGTCGAAAATCTCGACCTTATGCTTGTCATTTAAATTCGTGTTAAATTATGCCAGGTTAGGTTAGGTTAGGTTAGGTTAGGTTAGGTTAGGTAGTTTCGTTGAAAATCTGGAATGGGTTATGGGTTAGTCACTCTCGGTTACAATATTAAACAAATCCTTCATTTTTATTTAAAAATGCCAAATTGAATAAGGTCGAATGTCGATATTATAAAATTCGATTTTGTTCATGTAATGCAAATACTACTTCAGTCGAATTTTACGGCTAGAAAGTTTCTAATAGGAGGTTTTGTAAATGTGGTTAGGTTAGGCTACGTAAGGTTAAAATAAGTCGGGTTTGGTTACATTAGACATTTTGTCTTCTTTGTTAGTGGAGGTTCTAACACTTTGGTCAGGAAATTTTGCATTCCAGAAAAATTTCGTAACGTTTCGAGCATTTGTTATTTCGGTCAACAGTTTCGTCTTTCAAAACACCCACCGGCTATAGATTAACTCCGACGAATGGCGGAACGTAGAGAGAGTTGACATAAGTAAATTGACATGTTCGGTTTTTCCAGAGTTTTTTGATTTGATAAAAGTCAACAAACAGATTTATTGAATCAATACATTTAAAATTGTGTTCCTTTAACCCCCTGCATTATGTGAAGCTAACACACGTTCTGGCATTAGATTAACGAGCTTTGCCATTTGCTCTCGAGAACAATCATCGTGGTGTCTATTTACTTTTGTCAACCCTCTGTTCAGTCCGACCTAAAATAATAATAATTAATAATAATAATAATAATAATAATAATATTAATAATAATAATAATAATAAATTTAAGTGACTAGTTACTGAAATATGTAGTCTTATTTTTAGGTTTAAAGGAACGTATAAGCGTCTCGGAAGGATTAAGCAGAAAACGTGGAAACAATTTACATAATTTTGTTCTAATTTGTATATTTACAAACGCGATACACCAATGAATACATGTATAGTTCAACTACTACAAGCTTTTATTTTAGTAAATAAATAAATAAATAAATAAATATTTAAGTAATAAAAAAATAGATATTACAGAAACGATACTACATCTTCACATTAATCAATATCTTAACCTAAATATTTGAATGTTATAATTCCTGGTGGCAAACAGTTATTTCGTGATCACAAAATCTATCTTTACATAATCGCCACGGACGTGAGACTCGGCGTTAGCAATGTATTTACAGGAAAAACAACACTTGCCAAATTTTGCTCATATAAAATATATATAAAATATATATATATATATATATATATATATATATATATGATTCCGAAAGGAATTGTAACTTCACTCTTTCTACTAGTTGTTAATTAGCATTTTGATAGACAGATAGAATAACCTTTATTAATAATAATAAAATAAATAATTTTTTCTCAATTTACAATGACATGAATAATTGTAAAGCTCAACTATTTATTTTATTTAATTTGGCCCTTAAGCTTTAGGCTTTACTGGGCTCTTGTTGAAAATACTCTCGTCCTTTCACAAAATATTATGAAATATATATATTGGGCATCGTCCGAATTTCAGTGGGATAAAGCGTGCAATCGCATCCAAATTCGGGAGCACTACTATTACTTTCGACGCTCATATTATACATAAAATTAAAAGTCAACGGGTACCCGTCATCCATGTTGTAAGACTCCGTCGAGCTCAGCGGATGACGCGGCAGGGATTAGGCTCACAGTAGGCGAAGGCCATTCCTCGACGCTCCCCTTTCCCCCCACGATGAACGAGAGCCGCTTCTTAATCAGAGAGAGACGGCGGGGAGCGAGCCTCGAAGAGAAGGCTAGGAGCGAACCCGAGCACTTCAACTTAACTTACCGTGACTGAACCACACTAACACGGCGAGGTCGCTGATAAATAAAGGAGTAATGAAACGACAATACGCCTTTCTCGTGTATTGAATACAGTATCACAGACAGAACAGACGGGAGAACAACGAAACCACCAGCGAACACTCACACATCGAATGGAAGTAATGAGTGAAGCACGATCAGAACCTCTTCAACCCTTTTGGTTCTCTCTCCTTCCTTCCTTTTAGTTTTAAAGTCAAATAAAAGGTTATATAATCTTGAAAAATTTCTTACATTTCTTTTCATTGTCGAAAGGCAAAAGCAAATTCCTCAGAGGAACAAAGATTTATGATCTCTCTTCACCGAACGCGGCACACTTTCGAAAATCCTTTTTTATATTATTAAAATAATGAAAGTTTGATGGTACGGATTTTGAGTGTTCTTCAAACCGTTCTTCGAGAATTTTTTTTTAATTTGATAAATACGAATTAAATTTTATTTCACTGCGAATTTCATTAATGAATTTTATGTTTCATTGGGTAATAAATAATCTTGGAACCAATGATTTTTTCTTGTAAAAAGTCTTTCGGTTCTTTAACAGAGGAGAGGAGAGAGAGAGGGGGAGAGAGTGTCACTGAGAGTCACCACACAAATTAGTAGAGAGGATCTCCACACTTAAATTAAGTATATAAGAAGTTATATACTCAAATTGTCACCCGACTGAAAATGAACAAATTAGCACAATGAGAGAAAATAAGTTTTTTTTGTTTTGTTTTAAACTGAACATACGTAGAATGTATTATGTACATAGAAATGATATGGTATGTACACAAAATATTTTTAAAAAAATTGACTAAAGGAAGCCTATTAAATGTATAATAATTATTATTATTATTATTAACACTTTACCATGGTTTTTCTTTTAATAAATGGTCAAACCGTAGAGTAGAGCTTTCATTTCAAAAATCTTTTTAAACTCATTAGTGCACTACATACAGGACACCTAAAATAGAAGAGAATAGGAAATATTCACAAAGTCCATATAATTTTGTTTGTGGCTGGCCATATAAACCTTCATTTGTATTTTTATGGTACAACTGTCAATGAGGAGGGCCAGAAAGTAGCACACCGCTCAGGCCAGACGAATGCGGCCCACTGCTGCGCTTGGTCCTGAATTATTATTATTATTATTATTAATACCAGCACCATCGGGAGTCGAACCACCGACGTCAGTATTTTGAATTCGCTTATAGGGAAACGGTGTTACCCACTAAATCACGGGCGCTGGCTATTTCATAGTACGGATTGACGATATAATTTTCTTATTTCCTGAATTTCAATTTCACTCGGAAACAAATTACTTTTCAGAATCACTCAAGATATAATAAAGTGGTTCGCGAAAGCGTAAACAGAACCATCCTTCAAAACGTGACGAAAACGTGTTTTAACTTTAAGCTCTTTCACTTAAAAAAAAAAAAAATGGTGTGAATCAAGACAAAAGAAAAGAAAAAAAAAACTTTATAAAATAAAATTACAAATAAGTTTACGTATACAGGAAGTATTTTAATAAGTCAATTTATTAAAGCAAATAATGTCCGATACTTTTATATATACATTTTTAAATTAAGTCATTAATAACACGCTTATCATAGTAAGATATTTTATATTTTTTACAGGATTTATATAACAATTTATACATTAAAAACAGATCACGTTAAGATAGAAAAATATTTATAAATACACTGACGTAATTTCTTCCAAAAATTCATACATGCATTAAGTATCCCTCAAAAAGTAAAGCTTTTCACAAAAGCCAATTCCACGACTATTATTTTAATGATGATGATAATAACAATAATAATAATAATGGGGATACACGTCTATTATTTACAAGCGTGGAACAAAGCTTTTGTAACGAGCTGTACAAGGCACCTATTTAAAAAGAGCTAACAAACTCCCCTTTACAGTTTCCAATCTCGTAAACTTCATTGTATATTAAAAAAAGGGCAACTAATTATATATATATATATATATATATATATATATATATATATATATATATATATGCTGCAAACCCACAAGGAAAAAGAAAAACGATTCCAAGGCCTTTCGTGTATTCAAAGCTACACCTCGTCAGGGAATGAAGTTAAAAGGCGAGAAGCCCAATATATATACAACGTACAGGAAAAACAAAACAATTAGCACATACTTAACAAGGGTTAATGAGATGGGATAGTTCTAAAGCGCTTGTTAAAAACAGAGATATAATAGAACGAAATATTCTAGAATGTGCATTTATTCATTTTAAAAACAATTTCAATAACAGTACGGGAATGTATAAAATTGACAATATCCTGTTAAAATTTCTTTTGCCTCTCATTAACCCTTGTTAAGTATGTGCTAATTGTTTTGTTTTTCCTGTACGTTGTATATATATATGGGCTTCTCGCCTTTTAACTTCATTCCCTGACGAGGTGTAGCTTTGAATACACGAAAGGCCTTGGAATCGTTTTTCTTTTTCCTTGTGGGTTTGCAGAATTCATTCATTTCACGTGTTTTATTGTGAAATTCATCCCATATATATATATATATATATATACATATATATATATTCATAAAATAATTATTTAATGACTTTGAAAGAAGCACTTTAGCGGGAAAATAATAACTGGCAATGCGTTTCTTAACTTAATAATAGCGAATGCTTCAAAAAACCCGAACTGATGAATGAAATGTAACTGAAAGCGGCTTCGTTCGAGGAAGTAAACGAAACAATCCCTCTAACACGATACAAGACTTCCTCCTCCGCTTGTTGTCATATGCCTGGCAGTCAAAGGAGGTAAAGTTGTAATTAACTTAACACACTTATTTACATGCGAACCTTGACTATTATTTAATACAGGAATGAAGCAACCTGTGAAATAAACAGACTGGGACAGAACTAATAGATTCTATGCATCCCTTTCTTCACTGTAGCATTATTAAATCTATTATTCATACATATTATTAAACGTTTTGCATTATTTTTACGTATCTTAAGTGTTAAAATAGGATATATTGTTAGATATTTAAATATATTTATATAAAGTGATTAGTATAATGTCTTATTTTGGAAAATATGAATCATTACCGTACTACCGGTAAGAAAATATGAATCATTACCGTACTACCGGTAAGAAAATATGAATCATTACCGTACTACCGGTAAAGATTGAGTGAATGAATGATTGGTTGAATAAAAAATGGGCTCTCTTCAAAAATTAAACTTAATCTCCTTTTTCATTACGAACAAAATAAAGAAAAATTAAATAATTTGTGTTTCTCAAAAATCTATTTAATATTCAAACTGGATAAACTCTCTTTACAGTAACTCAAAAACATCACAGTTATAAATGTTAAAAGTATATATAAACATCACGACTCTTATGTACAATATACAGAAAAATTGATTAGAACTGTCTAAATGTAACGTGTCACTTAAGCTAAAGAATCACTCTTCTCTTTAGACCTTGAGAAACTCCGGTTTTCTGTAGCAGATTTTGTTATATAAACGGTTTTTCTAGGCTTATTTAACTCCTCTCGGGGAGGAGGAGGAGAAGGTGGTGGTGGTGGAGAAATGGTTTTGGAAACGGTATCTCCTCCGTCAGTCTCTCCTTTCGGTTCTTTCTCTTCTGGCGGTGACTGTGATTCTTGTTGTTCTTCTTGTTGCTGCTGCTGATGATGAGGGTATTGCTGCTGCTGCTGCTGCTGTTGTTGTTGTTGTTGCTGTTGTTGTTCTTGGGACTTGGCAAGCGCGATTCGAGAGCGAACGATTTTGAGGTGCTTCAAAATATAATCCTCGTGAGGCGCCATTGTGTGCGCTCTGCTAAGGCAGTTTTCAGCCCTCAAAAGTTCACCCCTTTCCACGTAAACAACGCACAAGTTGTGCAAGCCTTGAACGTTGCTGGAGTCCACCGACAGTATACGTTCATAACACTGCATAAACGGAATAAAATCAAACAGAATTTAAAAGGCTTAAATGGCGTAAATACTACTTTAAAATTAACGGGGATAAAAGCGTAAATAATATTACAAAACTAAACAACTTTAAAACGGAACCACTCTTTGTCTTTACCTTTTCAGCGGCGTCCAGATCTTTTATGTTGTTAATATAGATGTCTCCAAGGAGAATGAGGCCTTTGACGTGGTCGGGATGGTACCTCACGAGCTGGTTGAGGAAAGGGGCCGCTTCTAGTGGTCGATGATCGTCGGTGAGAAGAAGCGCCAGATTGAAGAGTGCCGAGCGGAAGTCCTCTTTGAGTTCAATCGCCTTTAAAAATGGGCGGACGAAGGAATTAGTCCCTGCAACGACTTTTCACTCATTCGAGATAAACAAACGAGACACGAACGAAAATAGAAAGGAACGAACGAGAAAAATGACAGGAATTAATGCTACATATATTAGTGCCCAGTGGAAGAATTTTCTACCAACAAAATTGTTTGTCATTATTGCATCATTTATTCTTATATTCACATGATCTTCGGTATGAGTCACTGATATGATGCAATCTTTTAGATTGAGTCATATCAATGACTCGTACCGAAGATCAGGTGAGTACAAGAAAAAGTGATGCAATGATGACAATTTTGTTGGTAGGAAATTCTACCAATGGGCACTAATGGATTAAGGCCGAGCGCGCGCCCACGCATATATATATATATATATATTATATATATATATATATATATATATATATATATAACTAGCAATAAGGTTAAATAAAAACTAAAATTTGCCCAATATTGCTCAAATTAAAATCGCATTTGCGCAATTCATTAAAAATTGTTTCCCCAATCAAATATCGATTTTAATCGAGTACTGATGAGAAAGTCACTCTGTATTAGTTTACCTTCCTAAACCACTTTTCGGCACTTTTATAGTCTTGATCATCCATTGCGATCATTCCCAAGTTGAAGTAGACGCGTTCGTTTTGAGGATCCCTTTGAACCAGCTTCAGAAGACGTTGATAAGCCAATGGACGAAGTTCCGCATTTCCAGATTCCTTTAAGAGAAATCACATTTATTTCCTCTGCATACAGAGTTTATATAAATTTTTATATACAAAAAAAAAAAAAAAAAAACTATTAAACTTGTAAAATACATACAGAATAATATGTAATATGAAGGGTAAAAGTTGATATACGTTTTAAAATAATAAATTATTTGGAGGATTTCGTAACAAATGCTAAAAGATTAGTTCAATATGTATCTTTTACATTAAATTTTTTTTTTTTTTTCAGTGGAGCTGATCATAAAACAATTCAACCTTTTCTAATGTTAACTGTGACACTTGTTTATTTACCAATAAATCGACGCATGAGGAAACCTAATGCGAGCGTATCACGTGGTCGAACCCTTCTTCTTTCTTCTTCTTCACAATACATAAATGCAAGTCACCAATGATTAGGCAAACGTTCCAACCATTAAATTGGTTACCACGTCAAACTAATGTATCATTAATCCTTCAAACGCTTCTACATAAACAAAAATTAGGAGAGGGCTCGAAACTCGGTAAACTACTTAGTTTCAAAGCATTCTGGTTTGTGTATATTCAGTGTTTACTGCTCCAATAATAATAGAATTACGTAACATGAAGCGTGTCTTTGTCTTAACTTTTTTATATTTTAAATGGTTTAAGTAAATTAACAATATTTTAAGTTACAAATTACCTTCCATCAAAATCACTGCTGTTGTTTACCTTCATACATCGATGATGTATAAACTATAAGATCAAAATAATTTAAAGTTTTAGGAAACCGAGCAACGAACAAAGGCAAGCACTATTTCTAAATTACTTAAAATAACGTTTATCAAGTAAATCCTTTCAAACCAGCGCACCTACAAAATTCTGACGCCGTAGAAATTTCTTTGATTATCTCTTGTTGAAAGGGCATAAAAAATGTGAGGAGAAATTTCAAAAGGAATGTCAAAGAACAACAATTTAAAGGATTTACCGCTGCTGTCCAGTCTTTAAACACTTTGTGATATCATTTACAATTTTCAACAAATTCTGAAAAGGTGAATTACGCTCTCATCACCTCTCATTCAGCGTAAATATCGGTCATTTACACGGGTCATATTTCGGCTTTTGGTCATAAAATGTTTACCAACTTTCTCCTATATTATAATTTAATGCGTGAAGGACATAAAATTTGCTCAACTTTTTAATTTTGTCTATTATTAGGCGTCAGGAAACTCGTTTAATATATTGCTCATTTTGTTTAAAGAAAATTACACAATTCTGAATAAAACAGAATAGATTACGGTGTCTTTCGAAGCTTTTTCCCAATATGCAAACAAACAAACAAACTCCGATAATCTATGAAGAAATCTTAGTTTATAAAATCTCTCTCTCGATATTTCAGATTGCGTTTCCTCGTTATTCATTAAAGCCACTCGCGTTCATTTGTTCTTTGTTTTTTGTTTTCAATATAACAAAAGATGTACAGGTCATATAATAATGTAAATATAGAAGTATCAGTAATCAGTTTGTTCAATGTGATAAGCGAAATTTCATGAAAACTAACTTTCTGTACCAACAATCCAATATTTTCCTTCCTAAACTAACTCACTCACTCACTCAAAGTACTTATAAAAATTTGTCTTAACATTATAACGAAAGCATTTCTGTGCTTTTATAATGAATCGATAAGGAAAGAAATTCGTTATACCTAAGTTTACACGGATAACAATTTAAATTTTTTTTGTCACTATATGAACACACGCGTGGTATAATTCTTTTCCATGTATTAAAATGTAACATCCATGTCTCGTATACCCCAAGGAAGTATGGGGTAGGGGCCCGAGCCTGGACTATTTTAGCCAGTCAATTAAAATGGTAGCCGGCCCGTCACTTCGTCGTGACGTAAAATACAGAAAAGACAACGGCGCAGCTCTAGACAGCACTGGGGTTCGAACCTACGACTCAGCTGAGTCATAGCAATGCAGGGCGGTGCCCTAACCGATCGAGCCACGTATTATCCCAACATAAGATATGGTTTCCTGCAGTTACATTTAAAATTTTTACCATTCCTAATTAAGAAAATAGGTAAATATTTAATCACATACTTGGATCAAAACTGCCGAATTGAGGAGTGCCTGCTGGTGATCTGGGTCCATTTCGAGGGCTTTATCCAAGTAGGCCAGAGCCTGTTGAGCTCTTCCTTGTTCAAGCAGAACTACACCCAGCTAGGAAGAGAGTTCACGTAAGGATAAATGCAGTATATAAAGTTACTGTTCTTTAAACACATTTTGCCAGTCACTCGTCTTTAAAATACAAGAAATGTACATAAAAAACAAGAGTTTATCCAAACATTGAACAGTAGAAACTGTGAACGCAAAGAATTTACTGCATTACACGATACTCAATTACGCGCTTACAACTGAATTTAAAAATGCTAATTACTCATTTATTCGCCATTCAATAACACTTACGTTGTAATAGATGTCTGGGTTGGTGCTGTCATAAAACAAGGCCCTTTCGTATACTTCTTGAGCTTCTTTAGTTCTGCGCAGCGAAAAGAAAATAGGTCTTTAGAACAAGTTTCAAGACTATACAAATGAAGTAGCTTCGAATATTGAACAAAAGCTTAGATTTGGAAGGCGAACGGGCTTCAAAAAGAATCAAATTTGTTCCTAATAACGAGTACATAATACGTACAGTTTACTGAAAATAAAACTCCTCTATAAAATTTTCATTGAATAAATAAACTTTCTCGTTTCTGTCCGCGTCAGTAGCCGCTCCTCGAGCTTCCTCGGCCACTGGGAGCGAGTGTTGCAGAGTCATGCGGGCGGACGGCCAATAATTGACAATGACAAGACGATTACGCCTTCAATGGACCGTAAAAATCCCGAGGCCCGCAGCAATTCTGCCTCCCTCGAAATTAGCGCCCGAGACCAGGGGAGGAACGGATAAAAATGACGTCACTATCCAAAGAGGAATTAAAATTCCGTCCCTTAAACCAAATTAATAATGCTCAATGTTGAGAAATCTTAATAATAACTATTTCAGTTCAGAAATCTGCTTACAATTTATTCTGCATCTTCAACATTTAAAAACTTCTTTTTAGTTTTATGAATTGATGGGATAGTCTTTCATTTAACGCAAACATCGTTAATAAAAGGAAAATTTTTTAATTTTACACACTTCGGTGCAAATGTAACCATAACTGTAGTCAAATTTTTTTATAACGCTCTGCTAATAATGTACAGCCGTTAATATTTATATAAGCTGTACCCATGTAGCTTTATTAAGTAATAATAATAAGGCTTATCACGAATTCAGATGTGAACCCTATAGAATATTAGAATTTATACTATATATATAAAATAAATAAATAAATTATTATTACTATTATTATTAAAGATCTTATCAATTCTTCAAAGGTGTCACCACAATGAAATCATTTCGCAATAGGTATAACGTACAGATTAAACGAATAGTGTTATTTCCAAAGACTTTAAGTAAAGAAACGAGTTGCACGGACAGGTTCATTACAGGTGCAAGATTAGTGGGCGGAGCATCGGTACCTGTTAGCGCCGCTGTCTGATGAATGCTCCCTCTATAGTCTGTCTTGCCTTCTTTCTGTTTATTACGGTTCCAAAGGAATTCAGAGAAGAGAATACGGCACAATTAGGAACATTTATTTCCTTTACTGATTTGCCATTTTTATTGGAATTGATACGAAGAAGGTTAACGAAGTAATTAATATGAACGATTTTATATTTTTGTCACAGCGTAAACGCGCTTCTCTAATTTAGTTCTAAATAATCAGTCGTATAAATACAATACATACGCCGTTTTATGGTATTTTATGCGCGAAAAGGAAGGGTCATAAACTTTAAAATACTTCTAAGTTATAACGAACATATAAAACAAGGTGGCATTCTGAAACATTTCGAGGGGGGGGGGAGGTTCTCGTTAAGTTAGGTTAAGTTATTCGTGTCGATAAAATTTGTAGTGCCATTTAGAGGAAATTCGAAGATTTTTAACCTTCAACATTTAACTTTTGTTGAGAGTAAATTTTTTAAAAATTGGTTACGCAAAAAAAAAAAAAACTTTTTTTTTCCATTAATGAGTAAAATATGTTGGTTTGGGAATATGTTCTTTTAGTGTTTTGGGGGGAAGAGGTCAAAACCGACTTGGAAGAGAACGTCCCGAGATAAGAATAAGCCTAATAAATAGTCATGCCTCATTAGGTGCTCTCTCCATCTCTCTTTGTGTGTATGTAATCGCGGCATCTGGTATCGAGATAGGGAAGGTCATTGCCGTCCGTGGCGAGAGGCGCCGACCCCCCGTGGCCGTCTGAGCCCGGTCAGCGGGAGTTACTGCCCCCTCCGCCCTAACAGCGTATCTCGGTGAGACCCCCTCTAGGAAGGCCGTGTCACGCCTCTTTTCTATCTAATATTCAATGATCCTTCCTCATCTACTTCACGCTAACACTCGAGTGGAGAAGTTTCTAATTAAAATAATGCGCAAAGACGCGTACGAGGAGGAGTTCTCGCTCGTTTTCCGCGTTTAGGAGAAGAATTATGGTCTTTATTCATTATTTTTATAAGGCGCGCAAATAAATTCCATCATAGTTGGAAATTATCAATGTTAAAATTATTAACGCTGAATCTCTCCTAACGAAGTCAAAGGCATTAAATAGTAAAAAATAATTTCAATTTGCTTCGATTAGATTCGAAAAAGATGCTACGTACAATTAAACCAATCTATTCCCAATACCAGCTTTTCATTGTCAAAAGATATTATTTCAGTGTTATTAATTCATCAGACACAGACATAATAATGTTAAAAACTTTTACCTTTACGAAAAAGGTCAATAAAAATCTAATTTAAACTTTTTATATCCCGATAGAATAAAAAAGACTTAAAAAATGTTCAAAATAAATCTTTTTTTTTTTTTCCAACGTTCGAGGAACCGCGTCAAAGGAATTTGAGCCTTAAGGACTACTCCTTTTTTGGCTTTTATTAAATTTTATGAATCTCGATGAAACTTGGGCCCCCTGCAGACCGGGTTGGCCAAGGTTTAGCCATCATTCTGATCTTACACCTCTCTCTTGGCTTGAAGTGATTTCTTTCTCTCTGTTTGCCTTTCCACTTCCAACAACAGACTCTATTTAATTCAACCTTAAGTATACATTTCGCATTCCTCTCTCTCGCCTTACCTATATATATATATATATATATATATGTGTGTGTGTGTGTGTGTGTGTGTGTGTGTGTGTAACTATAAGAAAAGTCACGGAGAGCATTACTAAGAACAAAACTTCGGTGAAATTGAGAACTTTTGGGTTGGAACGAAACGAAATGAACTTTCCGACCTCGGAGAGATCTCCGACTCTTATTTATCTGCGATCGGGATTTCTTTTCATCCCAGAAGCGTCCTTTCTTCTCTCGGGCACTCTCTGAGGCGTGGTATATGCTGTGGAGGTTCAGCGGGGAGCTTCGCGGAGCCAAGGTTCTCCTGATTGCTTGCCGTGGGCGCATCTCCACGGGCGTCCACCGTGATGGACACTTCCCGCTCGTCTGCATATCCCGCCTGATTTATCACCTCCGTGAAATGAGTGTTCTCGCAGAGATGCAATCGCAGAAATCACTCCGGAGACTGCTGATTAAAATCCACTTGCCGAGCATATAAATACCCGCGTAAAGTCTTGCAAGAGAGCCGAAGTAGAAAGAAGGAAGTCGTCTTTCGACCTAAAATTTATTGCAATAGAGGACAGTCGGTAAATCTACATTGTGTCAGATGCATGCAGCGTAAACGATGAAAAACATTTTGGTTTTCAACGAAAGCCATTTCCTAATTAAGAGCGATTAAATATAAAGTCCTTAATAAATCTTGCGCGGTTGAACGAACCAACAGCGTTAACGAATAAGAAATTTTCGTCCTTCTCTACCATGAAAACGGTGCTAAAACTTAGGAAGGGAACAGCTATTCTGGTCGAATAAATAAGATTCAACCGCAACGTATAATGAGAGGCCATTTATATTGAACAGTAAGAAAACGCCAAAAATTTGCGCTATCAACCATCAGCCTCATCTAATGCATCGGGGTAAGTGGTTCTAATACGCCGTTCCTTTCGCCTGTTACAGCAAGTAGGCTATACAGAAGCTGTATAGGTGTGCTCGGTCGTATGAATGCGTGTTCTAATAACAGAAAATTTAGATTGCATTTTTGAACGTAGACAAGAAAGTTGTTAGCAGAAATTCACAATTATTTATTTATTACTTCTGCCCGCGCAAGGAGCGGGCGGAGGTATTGTTTTCGTGTGTGTGTGTGTGTGTGTGTGTGTGTGTGTGTGTGTGTGTGTGTGTTGTGTGTGTGTGTGTGTGTGTCAAACGACCCAACTGTTTGATCGTTACGCGGAAAGAATTTTGTATTTCCAAATGCCTTAGCAGTTTATTTTTTGTATTTTTTAAAAGTTAATTTCAGCATGAACGACAACATTTACGAGAGACCCGAGTTTCCTTAAAGTCCAAGCAGCGGGTAGAATCTGTCTATTTATGACCGCAACAGGATTAATTAAAGCTATACCCAGCAAAACTTTGGCTCAAGGGTTACATAGCCAATCGGGTAGGTCCTTTTTTAATGAACTGTGGTCTCATTGCTACGCTTATACTTATAATGACATAACGAACATAATGATGACTGGTAACGTATTTTCTGATGAATATAAGACACGAATTGGACTTTTCCCACGTTATAACAACGACAGCGAGTGGTCTTTGGGTTTTCCCTCGCCGTCAACGTCTTCGTAAATACTTCGTAGTTTGTTTCGGAAAAAAAAAAAGGTTCGTCTAGAAACAAAATTTATAAAAGCCATAAAAAATTACTAATTGGTAATATTCTGTTTTCCTGCGGATATTTTAATCTTTTTAATCATTACTAATTAGTAATTTTTTTATGTTCATATGCGAACTTTTTTCCAAAAATGTACGAGCAAATACACAAAAAATGAGATATTTTAATGAAAAATCCGGCTTCGGTCGACTTACCTGTCCAGAAGGACTTGTTTTTAGTATTGCTCGACTTGGCAGAAATTTTATGAAATAAAGATTATTAACAGGTTTTCGACAGCAGGGTTCGAAACCTCACATCGCTATAATTGGTATATATCACAAACGCCTCATATCGTAAACAGATGTATTAAGAAATATCACTAATGGATAAAACGTATTTATAAAATACAATGAACATTTTCATTTTCGATTCATGCTTTTGTTGTCGAATTTTTTTTATCTTTGTAGAGTATTAAAAATAATTTTTAAATAATGGGTTCCCGCACTTTCACATACGTAACCTACAGTATGTATTTCTAATTACAAATCATTCATTTTTACAAACGTATAAACCGACAACTCCTTTTCAAAAACATTAGTTTGAATTAATTTAATACAGTTCAAGACATTTTTCTTGAGTCATTTTAAATTCTAGCAAGCATTTGGCAGAGAAAAAACTAAGTTAATTTTACTTCAAAAAAAATTATTGAGGGGCAGAGTCGGTATTCCTACCCCGAAAGCCAAAATCATATTTTTTGATGATTTGCATTCGCAGAAAGCAAAAAAATAAGTCACGGGTTATAGGTGGTGATCGAAAAACACACACACACACCACACACACACACACAACACACGAAACTTGCTGCGAATGCCAAACAAACCAAAATGGTGACCATCTTAGTTCCAGCCACAAAAAGCGGCCTACAAAAACCTGGAACACACGAGACCCATTGTTCAACCTGTTACGAATAGATATTTTCAGGTCACTACTGATGCTTAACTGAAGTGGTAGTAGTAGTTACAGTAGTTACAAACTGCTTCAAGGAACATTGCGCGAGCACACTTATAGAGAATTTTCAACTTCAGTTCGTAAACAACGGAGGAGTTCCACAAATTCAGTTCAGTTTGAAAAAGGTATCCAACAATGACCAAATTTTATATAAATAATCCCAATGTCATTCATTATCCTAATAGTTGAAGGTATCTTCAAATTCTAAATATCTAAAGAAAAGGTTATCGAATTTATTTGAACAGTTTTTTAAAGCGAAGAGAAGAAGGGATTGTGGAACTGAAATCGTAAAACCTTTTGATCACACTCACAAATTGGTTTCATTACAGGGAACGATTCATCATTCGAAATAACCTAAAAACACAACTCCCGATTAGATACGCTTATCTCAAAGAGCTGATATAGTCTAATTATTATTATTAGAAATAAACTCGGCCGAATTACTAGTGTAATAGCATGTAAACTGGGAGATCAGTATGTGGACTGAAACACGGCTGTAAAGTAATTAACTAACCTAATGCCGGAACTCTCTTTGTTGGGTTAAGTTAGGAATACACGCATTTGAAGCGATACAAATTCGACACAGTCGTCCATAAAGGGTTAAGGCAAAAGTAGTAACAGTGTAACACGTTCAACAACACAATGCTTGAAGTCGGCTGCTGTTTTCTTGTTCTCGGTACATCTTCGGCAAATTTCTGAAATTTCGTTTCACGAAGAAAAACTACAGGAAGTTAAAATAAATCTTCAGGGTCTTGGTCATCTCTCGAGGCGGGGCCGCATAGCGGAGGTCATCTTACATGGTCTCGGTATAGACTATATTAGAGGACAACGGCGACCCTAGTTGGAGTGGAATGTGAGACCACCTTCCTCATGCCCCTGCTTGGGGAAGAACCCACACTGAGAGATTTATGATGCATACCACTGCTGGTACGGGAAAGTCCGTCAAAGTGGTTGTCTTCAAGATTCCAGTCTCTGTAAACCTTTCTGCGAAATGCGAACGAAAGTTAGAGAAGTCTTGGTACTGACAAGAGCCTCAGAAGTTAGGCTTTGTCTAAACAAGTGAGAACAATCTCCGCTTTTGAAAGAAAGATGAATCTCAAACATTCCATTCCACGAGAAAGTTGCCGAGTGTTAAGACTGTAATTGAGATCCATTCACCCCCCACGTCTCCCTCCCCAGTCCGCCCTTAACCTTTATAACAAAAGGAGCAGGATAGGGAGATTCAATCACAGATCGTGTTGGGTTGGTATGTATCAGGGTATAAGGAGTTCAGGACCCTTCTGTCCCTGTAGTAATGATGCCTCACTACATCCCGACAGCAGAGACGTGAGGTGGACTCATGAAAGAGAATGGAAGCTTTTAAGTTAAGGTATAGCAGTTTATCAGAAGAATGGAAGAGTTGTACCAACTACGAGGGATTGATCACTTGGAAATGCTTCTCTTTTGGCCACGCACAGTGGTAGTGAGGCAATCTGTAATCGAGATTAACTTTCAAGGAACTAAACTAAACTTTAGTATGAACATACACAATTTGTGGGTGAAAATCATGCTTGAAAGAGATTTAATGGAACAATTTTTACAAAAAATAAATAAATAAACAATTAAGAATCTGTCAGAAATAAATCAATGCCCTGCCTATATTTGTGACTTTGACCTATGATGCAAGGATCTGATTCTTGTTCGCGACACATCGTCTTTTGATGATCCATGTGTGTTTGAAGTGCCATCAATTTATGTTGAGCAGTTCAAACGTTATGGCGCGGACACGAAAAAGCTCCATTTTACCATTGACCTTGACCTCCGATGCAGCGTTTTGATTCTTGCTCATGACACCATTTTGGGACAATCCACGCGTGTGTGAAGCTCCATCAGTTTATGTCGAGCGGTTCAAAAGTTATAAAGCTGACGCAAAAGTGTGACGGAAGAACGGAAAAGTGCAATCCAGTATTGCCCCTCCAAATTTATTTGGTCAGGGATATAAAAATGTATCGGAACTATCAAGAGAATCACTGCACGAGTTTCTTTAAAAAGTAAAAAATTACAAATAGAGAGAAAAAAATGAGCAGTTATAAAAAATATGATAATCCGTATGGAAAAAGAAATTTCTTTAGAGATAAGTCTCTCATTATTTCTGCTCACATAGCTAATGTTTTTGCCACGTTTGCGAGCTAGTTCATTGGGATTGAGTTTGCAAATGCAAAACTTAAAGCCAATAAAATTTGAGAACAACTTTCCTTTGCAACATACATTAAATGTCCGGAAACTGACTGAAGATTCACAGATAATGATGGTTCCGAATGAAGAAAGACAACGAGCAGCGCTACTGCATTACCAGAATAGCTTATAAAAGCGCTTCAAGAGAGGGTGTAATTTTAGAGGTAACGAAAACAGTACCTACGAAAATAGTACCTACGCCAAAGAGATTGTACATTTTCGGAAAACGGTTGGTCAACAAATAATTTTAAAACGCTCATAATAAATTACTAATTGGTAATATTACGTTTCTCTCCAGATATTTCATTCTTTTTGGCGACTAATAAAATTTCAAAAACAACTTTTCATGCTTTTTAGAAATTTTATATTTTTGGGCGAAATTTTTCCGAAACTGTACAAGCAATAGAAAAGATATGAGAGGAAAGTAACATCTAGAGAACATGAAACCATGGAAGAAAAATTGGAAATTATAAATATGACTACAGTAATATTAACGTTAAAATTTAAGGAATTTGAGGGTAGTCCAAAATTTAAATCAAATAATGTCATCATTGAGTCAATCTCGAAGATATACGAATGAGAATATGCTGACGATGGAAGGAAGGAAGATGTTGAATACGCACTAATAATTCACAGGCCTGCGACGGTTTTGTTGTCCGAAATATTTTATCACTTGTATAGTAATTTTAGCACGCTCATTCCGAAAATAATAATTTTTCGCCATCACGTACAGATTTTTCACAAACTGTCATATTACGTATGTAAGTAATTTTCATTAAATTTTGATTAAAAACTACTGCCTATAAATGCTTGGTTTCACCAAGACATTAAAGAAATGGAGAACAGATATCAGGGAAGGTGGGACAGCAGCATGATGGCTGATTACTGCTGGATGTTGAAACGGGATACTCCAGAATTATTACATAAAAGAAAAGGAACAGCGCGTACATTCGAGACTTAAAGGCATGAAAACTCAGGACAAATAAAGATGATTATGTAATTGACGTTAATAGTCTTCTTTCTTTTTAAAGTTGTTTGCATTTGTAATTAGTATAAAAAAGCGAAATAGGTACCTAATGTAAATTGAAAAAAAATAATGTTTATTTATGTTGTTTTTTTTTCCTTCCAGTTTGCAGAAAATTCTTACGTAATAGAAAAAATGGACACCTTATTCGAAATGAGCGTAGTTGAATTATATAAAATCAGTTATTTGTAAGAAAACAACTCTTACAAAGTTCTCATTCGCAGGCCTGTGCAATCAGTCCATGTATGAAAGGAAAAAAACCAGGTAAATTTCTGTTTCTAGCATAATTAGTCTTTAATATATACTGCGAGTAACTTCTATTTTCACGCCAGGACTGATTACGGTTGACGAGTCACATTTAACCCTTTAAGGCCGGAATTTTTTGTAGGGTTATGAATGCCTGTATTTGAAACGCTACCAATTTGTAACGGTCGTCCTGAAAGGGGTAAAAAAAAAAAAGACCGCTGGACCAAACTTTTTGTAATTACTAAATAATTGTAATAATTTATTCCAAGGAAATTATCCTACAATATTTGCGGGAGATTTGAATGCGAGACATTGTGTAACAGGATACGGACACCATCACAATGTAATGGTGTCAAATTTTCCAACTTTTATAAATGAGCGAGCTCCACCACCAACAGATACGGTCTTAACAAATAAGGAATTTTATTGCGATTACAATAAAACTCGTGGCTGACTTATTGCTGTTGATCATATATCGATGCCAGCAGCAATCACCCGTAGCTCAGTGGTAACAGTTTTCCTATGCGAAGTGAAGACTCTGAGGTCTGGTGTTCGACTCCCAATGGTGCTGATAATAATAATAATCGAGATGTTAGCGCAACAGGCCAGTTTGTGTCCCTCCAGAATGATTATTGATGCAAATCAGATAAAAGATGAAGTGGAGAGATAATTTAAATTATTTTCATTTGGAAATAACTTTGATGATAATATTGTTAAGGTTGTTTAACCTCAACACGCAACATCTCGGTCATATGACGGAGGGGACCTACAGTTTTATTTGATATTCGAACCACGGGTCTCTACATCATCTGGACGCGGAGGACGGTCACCCATCCAACTGTTACCCAGACCTAACGTCGCTTAACTTCGCTGATCGACGGGAAGCGGTGCTGGAAAAAATTAATTATGTAAGCACTGAAAGAAACAGAAGATGCTGCTGCTGCTGCTGCAACAACTCCCTGCTTGTATAAGCATTACCTCATCCGAAGCCCTCTTACGAGATTAGTAAAACTTATTATTTTTAATGGTATTTACACCACTTAAAATGGATTACTTTCCACGAAGTGTCATTCCCATTTGCGGTTCGCGAGTTTGAATGTACTAAGTTAGAAATCCAGATTTTAAGAAAATAGTTTCTTGAATTGAGAAAGAATGCCATTCGCGGTAAAGGCGCCAAATGAAAATAGCTGATATTTCCTAACCTAACCTAAGTCAAAGTGGGAAATCCGTAGATGAGAATGATAATGGCATAAAATAGAAATAGATCAATTTGAGAATTGCCTCTTTCCATATTCTCACTCGGGACGCGGAATAAAATGAAAATGGCATTCAGTGGGATATGATACCCTTAAAATGATAAAAACTAGACAATTTTTCATATGCGTAGACTGCAAAGACAAATTAGCTATATATAGCAGAAATGTAGGCAAGGTATCGTCTCGTATATTAATAAATTAGAAGTTGAAGAAGAAGATTGTCAAGAATTCTGGTGTAGAGTCAAGAAATTTGAAGGCACGGATAAAGTCAAAAGCATTTATTGAATGGAATTGTAACAAACTCTTTGAAGACGAGGATAAGGAAACTATTCTGGACAACAAAAATAGCTTTGTAACTCACGAAGAAATTTAAAATAAAGTTTTGGAATTTATGGCTAATAAAACTTAAAGAATTTACCCTTTACCTCGATAGAACAACAATAATTTACCAATAAGGGTTGTGGTAGCGGAATAACGCTGAAAGAATTTAATTCAAACAGGTTTTGAACAGCTTTCAACAATTAACTTGACTGAATGATTTTAATAAGTTATACTAAAGCTCTTATAAGATTCATCACTGCAGCTGTTGAAAGCTTTAAAGTTTGCCTGAATCAATAGCTATTGGCCAGACTGCTTTAAAGCTGCCAAAATATTTTTTTTCTATATCGGAAAAGGCAAGTACCGATCACGTAAATTATCATTAGAGCTGACTTTTGAGCTCTTTTAGAAAAGCGTTTAATAAGATAATGTAAAAGCGATTGATTGATTGATTATCTACAAGAAAACTTGTATAAATTGATGCACAAGGAGAAATGGAACTAATACCGCCATTCAATTAAGCACAAAAGACCGCTACTACTATAGCTAAAAAAAATAAAATAAAAAATAAAAAATGAATAAATGGACACACACTGAAGGGGTGTACAGAAACTTTTAAGGTTTGGCTAACACTCCTACAATCTAAAAAACCTAATATAGACAAATGTCCTGCACTTGAATACATACGCGACTATTTAATGGACACGCATCCAATAATTGCCGTTGTTAATTTTATTTATAAAACCAGAATTTTGACTAGAGGTGAAGTACCACAGGGCGGTTATCCTACTTTATATACCGAATTCACTCATGCTCTGCCGACAATTAGGAAACGTAATATAGTACGTTATATATTGCATCTGCGGATAATGCAAATCAAATTGCCCGTAGTAACTAACACCAAATCGACAAAAAAAATGACAGCAGCAGAAATGGAAGATGAAACAGAGTGAATCAATTGCAGCGAAAGTGCAAAATTAAAACGAATAAAAGTAAGTTGATAATAACCCACTTGAGGTTAAAAACAAAGCCATCAGAGATGAAAGGGAAGAAAATTATTTATATAAAAATACGAGTCGAAACGTCTCAAATGGAAATGACAGCAAGAGGGAAATTTTGCGAAACATTAATGAAAGCATTAATATCGCCAAATGTAATCTTAATCCCTTACGAAGATTTAACCCTAAAAGGACGACTGCTACATATTAGTAACCTTTCAAATACACGCATTCATAACTTAACCCTACAAATAATTCCGGCGTTAAAGACGAATAAAAAAAAAAAAAAAAATTTATCTAGTAGTATGAATGCGTTCTAAGTGCAATAAAATTGTAAACTATGAACTAGCGGGACGGATTCGAGTCCCCTCTGGCACCACCTAGTTTTCCACTTTATTGCGATTTTCCTTTCCATATACGATTAGCAATGGTAGTATTAGCAATGATTTATTCAGTAGTGCTTTTGCGTGTAATAAATAGGAAATAGATGCTATAATGTTACAAAGCGTGCAAAATAGATGGACATTCATTAAAGAACAAAGACGGAGGGACAAAATTAAACAATACGAATTACGCAGAAACGAAAAACTTGAGGCGTTGAATACTGTTACGTATAAGCGAGCTACAAAGGTTTCGCAAAGAATACTGTAGAGCAGTGGTTCTTAACCTGGGGGGCGCGCCCCCCTAGAAACAGGAATTTCTCTAATTGTATTTGTATTCTCTTAACGAGAGCATGGGCTAATATTGAGAAGTTATTGAGAATGTTATTTTGATTGAAGGGGGGCGTGGAGGGAAGGACCAATTCCCAGAGGGGCATGTAGTAAAAAGGTTAAGCAACCACTGCTGTAGAGGGGTGACCGAGATACATCAAATAAAATATAATTATGTATGAAGAACAAAGAATATGACACGTAATTATATCCCAGCAGCAATGGTTCCGCAATAGGAAAATCGATCCTTGATCCAATTTACGATTGAAATTCGACTGCACTTAGAAGAAATTTCCAAGTAATTAATTAAAGGTAAGGTACGGATAAAAAAATATCAATAAATTGAAAATCGAATGCAATCTTAGTGGAATGCTGAGGATATTACGAGACTTAATACACCAATATAATCACGCGACTATCTAAAACGTATAACAAAGATATAAAGTCAAGAAATTACGGGGATAGAAATCTAGATATGATCGAATAACCAAGTGACTTTTCTCTTACTGTTTTCACATCTTCAAATACTTCTGCTGTAATAACGAATGAGGACCAAAGGTTTTCCATCAAAGCATTCTAACAATTTAAATAAACGAAAAAACGGTATTTGTCTTTATTAAAACCAGAAATTTCCCTGAAAGAAGGACATATTTAAAGAATCGTTAAAATTCAAATGTGGATTTCGTTATTTTACGAAAGGAAGCAAAGAATAAAACTCACTCACGTGTGTGTGTGTGTGTGTGTGTGTGTGTGTGGTGTGTGTGTGTGTGTGTGTGTGTGTGTGTGTGTGTAATGTCAAAGTGTTTCTGAGGGAGTTTTAAAACTACATTTTTAACGAAATTTTTTAAAATTTAGTTGACAAAAAAAAAAAAATCCATTGCAAATTCCCTTTATAAAATTTATAAAAACGCTCCCAAGCCATGAAAGTGAAGCAATGAAAAAAAAAAGAAAAAAGTCCTTGCGTTATCTGTCTAAAGTAGCCGTTGGTATCCCCTGAAATGGGGAGGAACATATCGATGTCGGAAATGTCAGCCAGATAAGGGCAGCGCGAGACTCATTCCATTAGTTTGCGATCTCATTACAGACTGACTAACTGGATTACGCTTTACTTGGCAATTTGGAGGGGACACGTTTATGATCTTGGAGAAATGCAAGACCATTTTTACGTTATCGACAATCGTAAGGCAAGACGAAACGTTTTTCGCGAATAACGACCTACGCAACCGGCCTTAATTGATCTTTCTATAAGAAATGGGTTTCCACAGTGTTTACGCCTTTTGAATTTGGCCAAGGAGACTTTCATAAAACGAACGATAGGAGTAGGAGTAGGAGGAGGTCCACCAACGTTATTACCCCAGAGTGAATTTTGTCGTATCAGTCAATGGGCAGATATTAAACCTGGTCTGGACCATGCACAGCCATTATGGGCTACTTAAAACAATGAGGCGAGATCGTTAATGGCAACGCCAGCCGTAAAAGAACGCTTTGATGCCAAATCGAAAACTAACTCTACCTATTTTACACGCATTTATTTCTAATTAACAAAAATCTTCAAACTATTCACAGATAAAAATTAGTTTTAACACACACACACACACAGTTTGTCTACTCTACAAAAACGCGACATTTGCACACATTTTCATATATTCAATTCTGTATATCGATATTTACTCAATAAAATAAAAATTTTAAATTTAACTAAACCTTACCTAACCTAGAGTAACGTGACCTTAATTACATCCCCACTTTCTATGATAAAAGATAACATATGAAGATAAACCTCTGCGACATTGCTAATGTATATCCATACAGTTGTATATTCATACAGTTTTCTCTTAGTATCTGCCGAATATGGAGGTTGACGTAATCATTGTGTATTTACGAGTTGAAATAAATTTAATTTAATTTAATTTCAATGATTTTAATTTTCTTTTGTATTGATGTAATTTTAATTATTTTTTCTTATTTTTGCTTTAAGGTTTTAAGATTTATAATTCACTGATGATGACAAAAGATTTGTCGAAACGTCTGAAGTACAAAAAATAAACGAAAATGTTTGCTGTTGTGTTGGTCCTTCTTTTCTTTTCATATATATATATATATATATATATATATATATATATATATATATATATATATATATATATATATATATATATATATATATACATACACACACACACACACACACACACAGGATGAGACGACGAAATGTTATAACTTCGGGAGCTTATAGCTGAGGTCATTCCCAGCCAAAAACTTCATATGAACATAGGTCCGATTACACTGGTCAACAAAGATTTTTCATCAGAGTAAAATTTGTGGTGGCTGGATAGCATTGTTCACGCTGATTCCAAAACTGCATTCAGATTTTTTCTAGCACGTATAGTTTTCAAGATGAAGGCATATACTGTATATAACTACACAGATTTAACCATTTTAAATAGGCAAAATACTAATATTTCAACATTTGATTGTGTTTATTTTATTGTTTTTTTTTAGTTTATTCATCTTATTTATTTCAATTATCTTAATTATACATCTTATGTATTTCAGGTGTGAGCTTTTACGTCTAGCAGCATTGTGATTCAGGCAACAACGCCGTGCTTTGTGTGTTAAAAGATCAGTCCAGTCCAAGAACTTGTTGTGTCAAGTTGGTGTACATTTTTTTTGAATTTATAGTTTGCTCAGGTCAGTCAACATGCCTCGACAATGTAAGAATGACCCCGACAAGTTCTGTTTCGTATGCGGCCAGTTGACAACTAAAACACAGCGACGAAGTATTACAACCGACATTAAGAAAATATACAAGCTATACTTTGGTTGCCATCTAGGTGACCAAGATAAACCATGGGCGCCATATCAAATCTGTTCTGGCTGTTCAAATGGATTACGTGATTGGCTTAACAAAAGAAAGCTTCAATGCCATTTGCCATACCCATGATATGGAGGGAGCCGAGAGATCATCATGAAGACTGTTATTTTTGTAGTGTGAACTTAATGGGGTTTTCTGCCAAGAACAAACACCAGATTGTATATCCAAACTTGGATTCAGCACGTAGACCAGTAAAACATGATGAAACATTGCCCATTCCAATTCCCCAAGTGATAGGCTAGATTCCATCATAGATGACATGGAAAGTGATGAAGTGCAACTGGCGTTTCCGGACCATCTACAGAACCAGAGTACACTTTTGAAGGTAGACATTTAGAGCCTAAAAAGTTAACCCAAGGACAGTTGAATGATCTTGTTAGAGACTTATCGCTGTCTAAAGAGAAATCAGAGGTTCTCGCCTCAAGACTAAAGGAGAACAATTTACTTGAGAACAATGTTCGTATTAGTTACTACCGAAAGCGGAATTTTGAATTAACAGCATTCTTTTCAGTAGACGGTCCTCTCTGTTATTGCCATGACATCAATGGACTATTTACAGCCATATCTCAGACGTATGTGGCATCTGAGTGGCGCCTCTTTATTGATTCGTCGCAGAGAAGCCTGAAAGCAGTTCTTTTGCATAATGGTAATATAATGCCATCCATCCCCATTGCCCATTCCGTCCATCTAAAAGAGACATATGACAATATGGATATACTACTTAAGGCAATCAAATACGACAGTCATCAATGGAATGTTTGTGGAGATCTAAAAGTTATAGGAATGCTTATGGGTATGCAGTCAGGTTTCACAAAATTTTGTTGTTTCCTTTGCCTGTGGGACAGTCGCGCCACTATAGAACATTACACCAAAAGTGACTGGCCACTTAGGTATACATATGTCCCAGTGATAAGCAATGTCTAGTCTGTCCCTTTAGTGGATCCCCAAAAGATCTATCTGCCACCTCTTCACATTAAACTTGGTTTAATGAAGAATTTTGTTAAAGCAATGGGTAAAGTCAATTCTGAAGGGTTCCAATACCTCTCAAGGAAATTTCCGAAGGTTACTGCAGCAAAATTGAAGGAAGGAATTTTTGTTGGGCCACAAATAAGGGAGGTTTTGAATGACACTGAATTTGAAAAAGTCCTAAGTCCGCTGGAATTGAAGGCTTGGCTGGCGTTCAAATGGATATGTGAAAACTTTCTTGGAAGCAACAAGTCACCTGCGTATAAGGATGGAGTCAAGAACCTCCTTGATGGCTTCAAAGAAATGGAGTGTCGAATGTCGTTAAAAATTCACTTCCTGCATTCCCACTTAGATTTCTTTCCTGAAAACCTTGGTGCAGTGAGTGACGAGCAAGGAGAGCGCTTCCATCAAGATATTCAGATGATGGAGAAGCGCTACCAAGGATATTGGAATGAAAGCATGATGGCGGACCATTGTTGGATGCTGTATCGTGAGAATCCAGGCCAAATTTACAAAAGGAAATCACACTCACAGCGCTTTTAATAAAATAATGTATATATTCTCTATTTATAAGTACATTGAATAAGGTATATGATGTATTTGTTGTTTAGCATTCCTAAGTGTGATCTATACATCCATAAATTTTCTTAGAGCAATATCAAAAACTTAAAAATATCAAAACCAGTGTATCTATATAACTATACGTGCTAGAAAAAAAATAAAACCAGATTCGGAATCAGCGTGAAAAATACATTAAGAAAAGTGTGATCATGTTTGTGATGAGAAAAAAAAGTTTCATTTTGTTGGCCAGTGTTATTAACGAGTATGAAGCTATGGATATTTGAATTTCAAGCATGCGCATGCGTGACCTTCAACTGAATTGACAGTTACTTACTGAACCGAACTAACTACGCAGTAGTGTGTTGTGTTTCACAGCGTGCAGTTGATGTTTTGTGCGTTCAGTATGCCTTTTACGTTTTCAAATGCCGAATATGCTGATATGGTGTACGTTTATGGATTTTGCTATGGAAATACTACTGCTGCTGTCGCTGAATATCAGCGACGTTTGCTAAATCGAAGAATTCTGGATCGACGTGTGTTTAGCAACGTTTTCCGGAGACTGCGAGAGAGCGATTCATTTCCTAGAGTTACTGTTTTATCTGAGCGTCCAGTTAAACAAGATATGGCTGAACAAGAAAATATTATTCAGATGGTACAGCGGAGTCCTCATGTTAGTACGAAGGATTTCCACACGTCTTAGAGTTCCTCAAACGAGAGTATGTAAAACGCTACACGAAGAAGGTATGTATCCATACCACGTAAAGCATCTCCAACCTGAGGATCGTGCCCAACGGCTGGAATTTTGTAATTGGCTCAATGCCGATCGACAATTGCATTGATACATCTTGTTCTGTGATGAGGCTCAATTTACCCGCGACTATGTCAACAACACTCGCAATTCACATGTGTGGTCAGAAAGGAATCCTCACGCCATTGTGGAAAGTAATTTTTAACATCGGTTCAGTGTCAATGTGTGGTGTGGTCTTCTCTACGGTCAGTTGATTGGTCCGTTTATCTTCGAAGGTGGCCGGTCTTATAGGTGACATTTATCTACGATTTCTGCAAGACGAACTGCCGCCACTGTTAGAAGATGTACCTTTGGCAACACGAGTGCGTATGTACTTCCAACAAAACGGAGCTCCTCCCTATTTTAGTCGTGCAGTGAGAACGCATCTCGAAGATCGCTTCCCTGAGTCGGGGTGGTGCAAAAAATTGGCGATCTAGGTCTCCGGACCTAACCCCTCTAGATTTTTATCTGTAGGGGCGCATGAAAGAGCTGGTTTACCAGAGAAAAGTGGAAACACGAGATGCATTGCTCCATCGCATTTTGGATGCTGCAGCCCTCATAAAGGACAATCGTAATGAACTAATGCGAGCTACACGCGCGATTCACAGCCGAGTCGCGATGTACTGGGTGATCCAGATAAATGGGACCCATAAAAAAAAAGCCAAATATTCTTAATATTTAATTCCTTTCATAAAAACTATATATCATTCGAAAGAGTAGAGTTACAAGTTTATTATGAAATATTTATTTTTTAAAAATGACTCCTTTCAAATGTGTTCCATTAGTTGCCAAGCATTCCAGTGTTCTCGCTTGTAAGTTCTGCATCACTTTTGCAAGAGTGTGCGGTGGTATGGCCTGTATCTCATTTGTGATGGCGGCCTTCAATTCTTGCAAGGTCCTTGGGTTATTTCTGTAGACCCTACTCTTTAAATATCCCCAGAGATAATAATCTAAGGGAGAAAAATCCGGAGACCTCGCGGGCCATTCAACGTCTCCAAATCTTGAGATTAACTCGCCTGGAAACGTTTGACGCAAAACTGCCATGCAGTTCCTCGTGGTATGGCAGGTAGCTCCGTCTTGTTGGAACCAGTGGTTTTCTAGACAAAGATCTCTTAATTTAGGAATAAAATCGGTCAACATTTTTTCGTAGCGATCACCATTTACAGTGACCGTATTTCCGGTGGAATCCTCGAAAAAGTACGGCCCTATGATCTGAGATGCAGTAAGACCACACCAAACAGTTACACGCTGACTATGCAACGGGACTTCGGTAATATTCAATGGATTTTCTGTTGCCCAGAAACGACAATTTTGTTTGTTTACAGTTCCATTCAAGTGAAAATGGGCTTCGTCTGACATAATCAAAGTTGCTAGAAAATTGGTGGTGTCATTTACCTTCTGTTGGATCCATTGACAGAATTGTCGTCTTCGTGCGAAATCTCCATCGTTTAGTTGTTGCACTGTTTGAATTTTATATGGAAAGAGCATTAAATTTTGCTTGAATATACGGTGTGTTGTTGTTCCATATCCAACTCCTAACAGCTGAGAAGCACGTCTGATGCTTATGTTAGGATTATCCTGTACAATTTCATGAGTTCTGTTAATGATCTCGTCTATCCTTGCTGTGCGCACTCTTCCAGTTGGTTTTCTTTTTCCAATGCTGCCAGTAAGGGAAAAATTTCTGACACACCGACGGATTACTTTCTTAGAAGGTGATTTTGACATCTGAAAATTTGTCTTGAAAGATCTTTGAGCTGAAACTACACTTCTTCCATGCTCATAATATTGCTCAGTTATGAAACGCAGCTGTTCCACAGTCCATGCAGTCATCTTGAAGGGTTAGTTTTAACTAACACTTTTATTTTGTTTTGTATCTTATCTTGTCTTGTATTGTCAAAACCTATACAATCCTGTACAAACTTGTAACTATCCTCTTTCGAATGATGCGTATGATTTTATAAAAGGACTTATACTTTAAGAGTTACAGGGGTTTCTTTTGGGTCCCATTTCTCTGGATCACCCTTTATATTGAGGCCGAGGGTAGTAATTTTTAAGTTATTATAAATTCACGAATAAAAACTTTAGCAGCTATTTGTTCGCTTATTATTTTTAAACATTCAAACATCCATAGCTCCATAACCGTTTTTGACTGGGAATGACCTCAGTTATAACATTTCATCGTGACTCACCCTGTATATATACCTTACCTTATGTTGTTTCGTGTGTTGGTCTCTCTTCACACGGAGGTCAAGCTGGTGGCCCAGCCTCTAGGTCTGGCCTGGTGGAGGAGCGAGTTACTTTCTTGCGCTCTCCACCGTACATAGCCAGGCACGCCCGGCTCATCTGGTACTGTCCTGAGCCAGGCATCCAGTCTTTTCTTGAAGACTTCAACTTTGACCCCCGTTACGTTTCTGAGGTCCTTAGGAAGCTGGTTGAAAAGTCTTGGCCCCCTGACAACCAAGCTATTTTCCTTCAGGGTTGAGGGGTCCCTTGTCGTGCTTTTAATTTGGGAACACTACACATTCTGCCTTTCCTATTTTCCAGTGTTGTTTGAATGGTAATTGGGTTTAGTTTTAGGTTTGGTACCAGTTTTTCGATCATTTTCCATATGTAGATTATGATGTACCTCTCTTCTTCTTCTTTCCAGTGAGTACAGATTTAGTTTACGTAGTCTTTCTCAGTAGTTGAGTTCTTTGCAGCCATCAATCTTGGCTGTGAAATGCCTTTGCGTTTCTTCTAGTTTATTAGTTTCTTCCTTTTTATATGGGGACGTCAAAACTGAGCAATATTCAAGTTTTGGTATAATCAGTGTTTTTAGCAGGGGAATCATTACTGTCCTGTCCCTTCTCTTGAACGTTCTTAGAACCTGTCCGGCGACTCTTTTTGCTTTATTTATCGCTATCTGATTTTGTGTTTCGAATTTCGCATCATCTGTCATTATTATCCCGAGATCAATCGCTTTCATGCTTCTCTGAATTTCCTGTCTATCTGGAGCATAATATGCAGTCTGTTTAAGTTCTTCTTTTCTACCATATCTCAAGAGCTGAAATTTCTCGGCGTTGAATGACATGTTGTTGTCTTCTGACCATTTGTATATTTTGTTCGTGTCCCTCTGCAAGGCCTCCACGTCATGTACATCGCTGATTTTTCTGCTGATCTTTGTATCGTCTGCAAAGGATGTTACTATACTATTGCTGTTTACTCCGCTGTCTATGTCTGTTAGCATGATAATGAACAGGAGTGGGGCCAGTACTGTCCCTTGTGGTACTGAGCTGCGTACTTCCGATTCTGATGATGATATACCTTGAATTTTGACGACCTGCAGACGATCACTAAGGAAGTTGTAGATCCATTTTCCCACTTTGCCTGTTATTCCCATGTCTTTAATTTTATGTCCTATTATACCATGGTCACATTTATCGAAAGCTTTAGCAAAATCTGTGTATAAACATCGTAGTTGTCATTGCCTTCCAATGCATCTAGGATATTGTTGTAGTGCTCTATTAGTTGTGATAGGCATGATCTACCTGATCGGAATCCATGCTGATTTTCGTTGAATCTTTCCCGTGTCTCCAGGAAATCATAAATTTTCTGTCTAACTATTCTTTCAAATACTTTGGTGAGGTGGGACGTCAATGACACTGGTCTATAGTTCTTTGCTTGAGATCTGTCCCCTCCTTTATATATAGGGACAATGTTTGCTCTTTTCAAGATGCTCGGTATTTCCCCCGTGTCTAGGGATCTTCTCCATATCCAGTATAAAGGTGTAGCTATTTCATTTTTACAGTTTTTAATCAATAATGCGTTCCAATTGTCCGGACCTGCAGCTGAATGTAGTTTCATTTGTTCTATAGCTCTCGCTACATCTTCTGGTGTAAACTCAAAGTCTGTTATATACTCTCCTTGCAATTCCTCTTCAAAGAATGCATTTATGTCAGGTATCGCTTTGTCACTTTTTGGGTACTGAAAACTGATTCATATTGAGCTCTCAATGTATCAGATATTTCTTTGGATCGTCGGTTAGTTCATTATTTCCCGTCCTTAAGGGCCCAATAGCGGCGCGCGTTTTTGTTTTCCTTTTTGCATAGCTATAGAAGTATTTTGGATTTTCCTTTATTGCTTCTACCGCCTTTTCCTCTTCCCTCTCTGTATGGTCCTTAATCAGGGCTTGTATTTCCCTATCGATACCCTCCAGTTTTTCTTTTATTATTTTCCTGCCATTATCTCCGCAGTTTCCTAACTTCGCCTCCACTCTCTTCTTTTGCGGAATAGTCTTCTCTTTGCCTTTCTAGCCAGCTCCTCTTTCCTTTTGGCTGTGATTTCGGAGCATATTTTTCTAAAATTCTCAGCGTTTTTTCCTCCAAAGTTGTTAGCATTTCTTCCGTTGTTTTATTCTCGAAAATTGTTCTCCATTCTATTTGGGCCATGTGCGATCTGATTGCTTCCCAATTTATAGTCTTCGAGTTTAAGTTAAAGGCCCCGAATTTACTTTTTTCCACAATATGTGTATTGTCTTCTAATGCTGCCATCATATTTGTTGATATCTCGATTAAGTTGTGGTCTGAGGTAATGGTTGGGGTTATTTTTATATCAGCAATCAAGTTCGTGTTATTCGTGAATACCAGATCCAGGCAGTTACTTTTTCTGGTATTTTCTGTTATCTCCTGTGTCAGCATAAACTCGTTTGTGAGAGCCATCAACATTTTTGCTTGTTCCTGATCTTCTCTTGTGCCCCCCTTGTCCTGGTGAATATATATATTCCTATTCACCTTTTTGTATTTTATAAATGGGAAGTTAAAGTCTCCGCAGATCATTATATTGGGGGATGGAGGGTTTACTGTATGGCCTTTATTAGCTTTCTAATGTCATCAATGGCCTCCGAGAATTTTTCGGTTGGGGTGCTTGGAGGTCTATAGATGACTATTACTATCAAGTTTAGTTTTTCTATTTTCACTGCTAGGAGTTCCACATAGCTGTTTGATTTACTTATTATCGTCTCTGTCATATGACCTTCCTGTACATATATAGCACAGCCACCTTTCCGTCTCGTCGTTCTATCCGCTCTTAGTAAGTTGAAGCCCTCTATTTATCTTCTTTCTTATCAATACAATGTTCGCAGTTTTCACAATTTCCTTGGCAATCTTTAAGATGAGTTTCTGTGAGGCATGCGATGTCCGCCCTTGTTTCGTCCATAAATCCTTTCAGGTACGAAACCTTATTGAGTGATTGGTTTGGTCTTATTCCTTGAATATAGCCAGGACAATTTTTATGTTCTCGTTTTCGTTGCCCTTGTGCACTTCAAGTTCGTTTCCTTCGATATCGCTTGATTCGTTGCTCTATGATCCTCCGAAAGAGATCCGTTTCCTCCTACTTGTATTGGTAGCTTCTTGCCCCGGTAGCGATTTGGCTCGGGGGTTTCCAGCTGTGTCAACTGCATGTGGATGACATTTAGCATTCGTAAGGTGTCTGAGATGTTGAAAAAATTTTCTTGTTCGCTTATTGTGTTCCTATTGTTATTTTTATTCCTATTGTCATTTAAACTTTTTCCTTTGTTCGTTGAGTCCGTCGGGAGATGTTGATAGTAGCATTTATTCCCGAATTTGCAGGTTCCGTATTTTGCGTAAGTTCTGCAAATGTCCGGGTGGTAGAATTTACATCCGTCTCCAAATTTACAACGACCATTATTATAGAAGAAATTGCATATTGGGGGATGTTCATATATACATTGTCCTCTTTTAAATCTGCAATTTTCTTTTATATAATACCTGCATATAATTCCTTCCCCATATTTACTCTTGGCTTTTGTTTTTTCCTCCTTATTGGGGGACAGTTTAACTTCGTTTACTTGACTGCCCTCTTGTCTTGTCCTATTTGTGCTAGTTGTGTTTGTGTCCTTCGTTGCCCTTATGCTGTGTGTTGTCTTTACACTCTTTGTCGCCTATGTGTTTTCGGCCTATATTATATATATATATATATATATATATATATTATATATATATATATATATATATATATATATATATATATATATATATATATATATATGAAAATTATTTCACGAAAGTAACACATGAAAAATATTTATGATGAATAAAACCACGAAGGAAAGGAACACAAAAGCGCTTGAGCACCATTTTGTGTTTCCTTTCCTTCGTGGTTTTATTCATCATTCATATATATATATATATATATATATATATATATAGATATATATATATATATATATATTTTTTACAATCAAACGCAAGGTAAGAGCGCTTTGTTGTATGACGAAAATGCACTATGAACTTCAATAATCCACACACTAAATGCGAGTGAATTAACTCATTAGTGCCCATTGGTAGAATTTCCTACCCACAAAATTGTTTGTCATTATTACATCTTTTTCTCGTATTCACGTGATCTTCGGTATGAGTCATTGATACGACGCAATCTAACATATCAATGACATAAATACAAGAAAAAGTGATGCAATAATGACAAACAATTTTGTCGGTAGGAAATTCTACCAATGGGCACTAATGGGTTAACAGAAAGAACAAATATAAAGTTTCAATAATATATAATAATAATAATAATAAAAAATCCTTGAAAATTTAGTCATGTTATGAGTAAGCCGATGGATTGCCAAGTAATTGTCGCTTTCACAAGTGTTAATAATTAATTGAATGTTGAAATTTTGTGATATCCAGGAAATCTGTTTTCTTCTCCGTGTACAATTTCGGAAAAAAGTTCGCCTAGAAATAAAATTCTAAAAAGCATAAGAATTTAGTACTTGGTAATATTTTGGTTTTCTTTCGATATTTTTTTTGGGGTAACGGCAATAAAATTTTGTAAAAAAAATTACTAATTAGAATTTTTTATTTCCAAGCGACTTTTTCCCGGAACTGTACAAGGAACAGTATCTAACGGGTATCGCGCGTAAGGGCGTGGCCTTAAACTCTAAAGAGAGTGACCTACGCCCAAGAGAAAACAGATTAAGTGGCCGGCCTAACTGAACCCGAGGCGATGGTAGGAATCGAACCCGTGCCTTCGCAGAATGAATCTAATAACGAACCAATCGAACCAACGCATCTCTTACAGCTATCTGAATTCTAAAATAAATCTTACACTAATATAATTAAACATTCATTTATATCTAACATTCGGGCGTAAAACTTAACCCTTTTCAGTACCAATAGGACTGTAATATCCCCCCAGAAATAATAATAATAATATGATGATGTAGAGTAGTATCATCTTGAAACGTAATTCTTCCAACAAATTCTTCGGCACGTTTATGTAGGTCGAGTTTAGTCGTGGGAAAAGGAACCCAAAATGTGTGTAATGTACGAGACTAGTTACTAAAATATTTGGCTTTAAATAACGATAAAGCTTTTATTTTTTTGGTTTAAAGAAAAAAATATTCGTGAACTAAAGGGGTCAAAGACCCATTAGGAGGCTTCTGTATCAATAAGTAACTGTAAAATAGCCCAAATGTGCCAACTATTCTTTCCCACTAAAAAGCCTTCCTGTCTAAATGCTAAAATTACTTATCATAAATTTAATATTTTGTATACTAATGCCTTTGGCACAATTCGACGTTCTCTCTTCTACGCAATAACGATGGAGAGCAACAAAAATTTAAAAAAAAAACATTAAAAAAACAATGAAAACTGAATTACGTTTGGATCGGCAATTTTGAACCCGTGCAAGAGTTTTCTCATCAGTTAAGTTGAGGCCAAAACTTTCCTTTTTTCTCAATAAAAGAGAATGCAAAAATCAGACTTTTCAGTCCTCCATTTTCTTTCTTCGAATGCAAAAATTTCCTCCTTTAAAATTTAAAGCAATTTAGAAATTGGCAAACAAAAAACTAAGAAGAGTCATTTAAATGCTTGCTACGACTGAGCATTTTTTTTTTTCCATTTAAATAAGCCTCACTGGCGGTCGATGGAAGACAGCCCAAAAAATGTATATAAATATGGAAGAAAGCAAAATCGGGAAGAAATGGCGCCTCGCTCCGAGGCTCAAAATGTCGCAGTCTAAATTTGAGCGGATTTAGCAGTCTGGTTTAAGATGCAAGCTCTTTTTCCCATTAAGAGAGTCTCCCAATCGCCATCCAAGTCACGCACTTCCGACTTACTCTAATTGCACCAGTGTCTCACGTCGATTCTTTCGCAAAAATGATTCCAAATGTCGAGTGAGGAACTGCCCACTGAATATACTGAAAGCCCAAAGGAAAGCCCTATTATTTGCCTTCGCCATTCTTGAAAAGAGTTAATTCAAATTCATTTCTTATAAGAAAGACAATGTGGCACTTATCTTCGTTTCGGTAGTAAATATATCAATAGCTTTGCGTTCTGCGCGTATTAATAACAATTTTAATCATCCCTTATCGAGCGTATAACTCGTCTATCCTTTAAATTTCTCTCTCTAGCAACATACAATACCCGCACGATAACGTACGTTTGGCACTTCAATATAAGCGCTTTTCTCTACACGATGTATTTGGTAACGGAAAAATATGAATTACACCCACTTCAATTTCTTGCATCTTTAATGGACATATTAAAATGGAATGTCCAATTCTTATAGATTCAGACTCCAAACTAGATCACCTTGTAATTTTTAAAGAAGCTCTGAATTACTAATATTTATAGAGGAATACGACTTTAAAAGTTTCTGTTAAGATGCCATAGAAGCGAAGGGGATGCTGGCTGACCTTGAGAAAACGACCCAGACAGCCAGGCATACAGTTTCAGAAAAAAAGTTCCCCTAGAAACATTTCCTAAAAAGCATAAGAAAAATTAATGATTAGTAATATTTTGTTTTTTTATGGATTTTTTTTTTTACAGTAATAGTTTCAAAACCAAAACCAGTCATCAGTGATTAGTAATTTATATGCTTTTTAGAAACTTTTTTCTAGGCGAACTTTCTTCCAGAACTGTACATACTACATACCCTGTTTATAGTGTGGTGGAGTATTAGAAAGAAGGAAGCAGGGCAAACGTGTTCATATTATAAGTGGTATGAATTACTCACTTGTTCATCTTAATGAGAATATCTCCCCTATTGATATAGGCCTGCGTGTAATCCGCCCTCATGCTGATAGCTTGCTTGTATAGGGCATCGGCCTCCTCCAGGCGAGAATCATTTCTTGCGATTAAATTGCCCAAATTGAGAAAAACGTTCAAGTGGTTGGGGGCAATACGCGCCTGGTAGCTCTCCCCCGGTTTCGCCTTCGGCAGTAGAGACTTTGCCTGAAGATGATAATGATTATTCTTTACTACATGAATGCTCCGTAATACGCAATGATTTCTTTAATAGGTCAAAAACAGAGCAAAGAATATAAAGAAATGCTATTACTCTCACCTTCAGATATGCCATTTCCGCTTGCGAAAACCTCTTCAGGTTATTATAGGTCCTGCCGACGTTGATGTGCGCCCCAATGTCATCCTCCTGAACGGAGACGGCCGCTTGGAAGTACTTGAGGGCCTCACCGAAGTGCCCTTGAGACTCGAGTGCGTGGCCGACGTTGTTGAAGAGCTTCGCGTTCCGCTGATTCACCTTCGAGTTAAAATTGAAAAGTAATTGGCCGCAATAAATCAATAAAGAAAACGTGCACACAATATCTCGCTTCGCTCATCTCTTAAATCGTTCAATCATCAATAAAGAACAACGAAACACAGCAGTGAAGAAGACCCTCCTCCTCCTCCTCCTCCTCCTCCTCCTCCTCCTCCTCCTCCTCCTCCGCACTCAATTCCCACTCTCATATAATTTTAGTCATACGCTATATTAGGGAATCCCGTTATTTTAACGAATTCCCTTTGTTTTCTATTCATTACGAAGAGCTTCTAAGCCAAATATCGAGCCAATTAAAAATAATCACCGTCTCCTTAGGAAGAGTAAACTCGAGCTAAATTCACAATTAACGCCTGCAATACTATTTGAATAATCACTTAGCGCGTAAATACATAAACCTTTACACCTAACTACTAAAGATAAAATATCTGGATCTTGAACAAAATCTACCGTAAATAACTGTCGTATCGACTACAATTTACAGCTCCGTGGAGCCAATGGGCGAAATTATTTGTGAAGCAGAAACACGCTTTCACCTTTTGAATTATCACTCCCGAGTTACAAATTTATATGAAAACTAAAGCGCAGAATGAGTATTTTAATAGAGACTTTTATTTTCTGTAATGGGTAAAATATGAAGAAATTTATCTTCTCACTTCAAGTTTTATTGTTTTACGATTTGCAAGTTTTCCCTTTTGGTCGGATAAGCAATTCATTTCCTCTCTGCCATGGTAAATTCGCTCACCAAATTTCCACTCATTATTTATACGTTCGATTATAGTGACTTAATAATAATGATAACAGTTGTTCAACCTCCTTCGTGACGGCAAAGGTCATGTGACGGAGGAGACCTACGTAGCTTTACGCGAGATTTGAACCATCTACACGTCGTTACGTCATCTGAACGCGGAGGAGGGTCACTCATCAAACTACAAAACGAACGACTGGTAAAGACCTTAAAGTAAAAATTTTACTGCCTGAAGGTGATAACAACATAACAATACACGGAATAAAGCTAGCTTCCTTTGAGCTATACATCTTTTGCGCTATATGAAGACATCAACCATTTTTATTTTAAAGCAGAAAGGAGGGGCCAAGGGCGAATACCCACAACCCCACCCAAATAGAAGAAGAAGAGAGCCAAAATCAAGGCCCAAAGAGCGTTTACTAATTAAATTACATTTCGAATGCGTCAAAATAGTTTTTCAATCGTCAGAAATTTTAAAGTTTCGTTTTCACTCATTTTCCAAACTCACGAGAATTTTCACTAATTATAAGAAAGAACATTATTTCACTCGCATCTCAAATGAACGCTCGAACACCAGTGAAAGTTCGTAACTAACACGAACCAGCAATGCCGCTGTTATACGTCAATTCTAACAAGTTTCCATCGAATTTTAATAACTTAAAATCATCTAAATTCAATTTTCGTTCTCATTCAAGTATTTAAGAAAAGTGATTTGACTGAAAAGTTAATTTCAAACCATTCTGTTTCGTTACACAAAATCCTTTCCAAGATTCATAATAAGAGACGATATTCTCTCATTTTTAGCCTCGTTCTTCTTTAAGTTTTAGTAATTAACAATGCTACTTTTCATACTTCATAAAAGTAGCCCTTCAAGCGTTTAATTCACTGCACATACAGGGTGTCGTTTGTGCCAAAATTTAACTTATCCGCCAAAATGTGTTCGAGATTCGAGATTCAAGAACTTTATTCAGAAAAAAAATACTACAATTTACATGAAAGTTTCACAGTATTATCAATATTTTTCTGTACAATTTACATAT
Source organism: Bathynomus jamesi (assembly GCA_023014485.1). Classification (NCBI taxonomy): domain Eukaryota; kingdom Metazoa; phylum Arthropoda; class Malacostraca; order Isopoda; family Cirolanidae; genus Bathynomus; species Bathynomus jamesi. The sequence goes on from JAJOZX010009303.1 coordinate 111,826, forward strand.
CTGATATGACATTAATATATTTACTAATTTAAATATGCCGTTAATATGTTTACTAATTTAAATATGCCGTTAATATATTTACTAATTTAAATATGCCGTTAATATATTTACTAATTTAAATATGTCGTTAATATATTTAATAATTTAAATATGCCGTTAATATATTTACCGGTACTAATTTAAATATGCCGTTAATATATATTTACCGGTACCAATTTAAATATGCCGTTAAGAAGCGTGGAAGCTTTTTAGGCAAAATTAATGGGATTCAGTTTATTCAGTAAAATGGCAGGTAATACAAATGATGATGATGATGATGATAATGATAAGAAATGTATCTAATAATAACAAACAAAAGGTAAAACTTACAAAGTAACTGGCACAGTGCATAAGTATTTTCCACAATTTTGAAAATGATGAATTGTATATTTAAGAAAATAAATGAGAGTTTATGAAAGATTAGAAAGATTTCCAAACGAGAGTTCAGATCGGATATGATTTTGGGAGAGAGATATTTACATAATTAATTATAAAACTAGACTTAATTACTATACCAATAATGACCGTAATGAACTTTTACATCAGTTGGCGTTAACAGGTGTCGGCCTGGCCCATGGGCCGGGTATTGGCGGGTATGAGCTTAAACCTTTTTTCAAATGTGTAGTGAATGATAAAATATAAAATAAAGAATTAAAATATTTGTAAAAACTGGTGCTAACATTAATTTTTTAATTGCTGCCTGTCATAATACACGATTACGAATCATACACCTATAATACAATGGATGGCATAGTGTTATAGTCGATGACAGTGTCAAATGCGGGCCGGGCCGGTCGGGTCGAGCCAGGTACGTGTTTTATAAAATTCTTACGGGCCGGGCCGAACACGGTCTTCAAAATAAAAAGAACATAACTGGCCGGACAGGGCCGGGTCTGGAAAAGTAGGACCGCGAAGACCCCTAGGCGCTAATAAAATATTTCTTCAGTGGTTTGCGAAATCACTTGTATCAAAACATACCTTCCTACTATTCAACTAACCTAATCTAATACGCGAGTAAAAAGACCCCTTCCATCGGGACGAATGAAACGATATGAAACGAACACATTTTGGCGCAAACGTTATGGGACCCAAAATTTTAATGTAAACCAACTGTTTATTGAAGGTAATCTGTAACGAACATTAAACGATTCGTGTGATGATGACAAATGGATAAACATTACTAAATGCTAATCACCAAAAGTATTTACCTCTTATAAATAATATAAACGGTCATAGTACGCAGGTGCAACTAATTAAAATGTTAATCTTACGAAAATTATTAGATTAATTATGAATATGAAGAGATTAAAAATGTTGGGAGCTTTCCCCAATTTTTTTTTTTAATAAAAAGAGAACATTTTCCAAAAAGAAAATTTGATACAAAACGAATTGAATGATAAATCGTATAATTAATTACTTTCAATCATACCTTCAAATGTACATTTTTTCCTGAATTATGAACTAGAAACGTGAAATTTAATACTCATTTACGATTTTCCTTGAAAATATTCATACAGCTCTCTCTCTCTCTCTCTCTCTCTCTCTCTCTCTCTCTCTCTCTCTCGAGAGAGAGAGAGAGAGAGAGAGAGAGAGAGAGAGAGAGAGAGAAAATGTGCAAATGGCATTTTCTTTATAAAGTAATTTTTCACAAGAAGGCATTTTATATCTCTACATATAGGGGAAGCGTATACAGTTGATTTAAAAAAACCAACCTGCGAAGTGTTATTCTTTGTAATTTACTTTTTTACCTTAAGCTTAAACTCTCAAGAGGAATATATTTAATGAATTTTGGAATAAATTTTATATTTTAATGAAGTCAAAAGAGGTTCACATTATCAGAATTTTACGTACAGAAATTAATTTCGCCTGTCTGCCTTTTATGCGATTCAATTCCAAAATGAATGAGCTTCCACAATAATAATAAAAGTTGGTTATTAAAATGAGCTTCGCTTCTATCTGCATCCGATTTTATGAAAAATGAAATATAAAAGCATTAAACTACGAACAAAGAGAGATAGATAGAGAGAGTATTATATATATATATAATATATATATATATAGATATATATATATATATATAATTTTATGGTAGTACGTATTAAGGCTTTCATTGAAGACTCAACAAATTCCTATTAAAGAGATAGTAACCGCTAGCTCCTTTTAAATTAGAAAGAGCTCGTGTACGATTTCCATTACTTCTAGTATCAACCTCAATTGCAGACGAGTGACCACTGGCTCGAACCCGTTCAAAATAACGACGGTCCAGTAAAGCCTAAAGCTTACCGGCCAAATTATATAAAAATAGATATCGATAGTCCAATTAACATTTGCGTGTTTTATGTTAAAATTATGTTAGCATTGTAATAATGTTAATATTTATCTTTATCAATATCTATCTAACCGATCCCCATCGACGAAGAAGAGACGGGAAGCGAACGAAGCTTTTGGCTTGGTTCTCGTAGACCTTTTCTTCCTTCATTCTTACCTTGAGCCCCGAAGTGAAGACGGTGTATTCGTCCTTCCAATCTGAGTTCCGCAGGTGAGTCTTAATGGCGTGCACACCCACCAGGTACAGCAATGCCAACCACGCCCACCGGCGGGGCTTGCTGCAACCGAGATAAAACAAGGCGTTACTTTTCAAACACGAAATGCAAAATTTGCAATTGCAGAAAAAGAATTAAAGTGTTTGCTTCGAATTTGCGCGGTAAAGTTAAATAATTAAAGGCGTCTTTACCTGTACAGTGAGAGGTGTGTGTTTCAGTGAATTAAAAGATGGCCTCATTTCCGTAGCTGGAGAACATTTTACTAAATAATGCAAATAATTTAACTTTTTACTTTTTAGTATTCCCTAAACTAACTCCCATTGGGTTCATCGAGAAGGAATTTTAGCAGCACATCACATATACCGTTACAGACAATGAATGTTTACCTCTATAATTAAAGCTATTTCAAGTGGAAACTGGATCGGCTCTGATGATCATCGTAGCGTATTTTCTGGTCAAATTTCTTATGAACATCTCTTGATGAATACCTACGATAATCAATTCATTTTCTTTCGCTCAATATTTTACTCATCGACCATCAAAAATCTATCTAAATTCTAAACGTCAACAATTTAATCCTTTAACGCCCTCGGATATTTTCCGAAATTTAATAAAGTAGTCTGGCATTAGCCAGGAAAAAAAAAAAAAGAACATTAAAGTGCAGCTTATTGAGGAAAACGCTCAGAATTAGTTATTAAGCTGAGGAAGAGGAGTGCCACGTCAAAGAATGAGAGGGGACGGAGGTGCCATTCAATTTCCATTATAAAACTAACGCAACTCGCGCATTTGAAGCTTCATTTTAGTCCTCATCAATCCACTTTTAGGGGTCAGGAACATGTTTCAGTTTGACGTCATTTGGTGGCATTTACGGGTAGTGAAAAAAAAATTCAAATTGTGTATTTACATTCTGTAAACAGTGCCATATTTATTTTAAAAAATAAAAAAGGGTAATATCCCGAATCTTTCTTTTCCCACACACGGAAGTGGGTGTCGGAATGAACTCTGTCCAGTGTCACCCGAACGCGAGCAAACACAGAGTAAACGGAGGAAATCGAACCCGAATCTTTTCAGCCTGAGCCCAAACTCCAACCAACTGAACCACGGGTGTATGTGTGTGATTATTTCTGTCTATATTTATTAATTAATAATTAGGGCATCTAATGTTTCAGATGTTCGATGTACAATTTCGGAAAGAAGTTCGCCTACAAACAAAATTTGTAGAAAGCATTAAATATTACTAATTGGTATTATTATGTTCTTTACGGTGACTAATAAAATTTAAAAAACAAAGCCCCGATTAGTAGTTTTGTTCATAGGCGAACTTATTTCCCGAAAAAGTACTCTCTCAATTCAGGTTTGATTTTAATTCTATTATAAAATAGCCTGAATGTTAACGGACTCTTGACTTTTTCAATAGTCAATGCCTTTTTCCTGGCATTCGAGATTATCGTAAAAACTGAAGGGTGTTACTGTACGGTAAGACACAAAAGCAGACGGGCTACGTCGTAAATGTCGTAGCACCGCTTCCCGTTCATCAAAGAAGTTAAGCGACAGTGGGTCTGGTAGTAGTTGGATGGGAAACCGTCCTCCGCTTCCAGACTATGTAGCAACCCGTCGGGGTCTGGATGCCACGTAAAGTTGTACATCCCCTCCGTCATAGGACCTAAGTGGATGTTGCGAAGGAGGTTAAACAACCCCATCATTACCTTACAAAATCAGAATGGCATTCAACTTAGCAATGTACAACGGAATTAAGAAGTCCTTCGTAGAAATGACACATTTCAAGAATTTCTCACCTCAAAAACGTAAATTTGCATATTCATAAAAATTAACACAATTCATCAAGATCATTATTTTCAGTCATTACACCTACGTTCGTTTTTTAATTAAAACTTACATGATGACAATTCACAATCACACACCCACACAATAAATAAATTATATATATTATATATATATACAGTATATAGATAAAATAAAATTAATTATATAGTGTGTGTGTGTGTGTGTGTGTGTGTGTCAAAACTCAGCAACATCTGCAGACAAGAATTTGTTGGCTCTTTTTTTCCTCTAACACGTATCTACGTCAGAACAAGGCGCTCCATTATTCGACCAGAGTCAAGGACATCTCCCTCGAAGCTTTCCCTCATTTTCAACTCTGAGACTAGCTTTTCCTCAAAACTTCCTCAGTCAAACTGGCAGCCTGGCTATGCGCAGGATGCCAGACGCTTTCTCGAGCGAGCCCCCTTTTGGGCCTACAATTATTCATTAACTTAAAGAACTCAAAATTCTCCTTAATCGCGCAGTCTTACTTTTGTTAATCATTTAATTTACTATTTCACTATTATGCATTTTCACTAAAGTAATCAACGTCACTCTCGGCAATTCATGCACTTTTCTTACTAAATAATCAAGTTTTATAATTATAACTTTATTCATTGTGAGAATTACCTCTCTTGTTTCTTTAATTAAATTAAAACCACAAAGTTTATTAATCTCTTTTAATAACATTCATTTCGATTTGATATAAAAGATCAATGGTGACATCAAACCTTAAGCAAGCAATCATTAATTATTTTAATTAGTCTGATTACATTATTATAGGGCCTGCTGTCATTGGCCAATATATATATATACACACAGGAAAGGAAACACAGAATGGCGTTCAAGCGCTTTCGTCTAATGACATCCTCAGGATCACTGAAGTAAATAAAGAGTTCAAGACTATATACAGGTTACAAAAAAAAAATATATACAGGGTGTCCGAGAATTATCTGTACAATCTTTGGCTGTTATTAAAAGTCAACCATGAAGTGTAGAAATTCCAGTGTTGTCCCATTTTACAGAGAATCTCATTAAGTTTTTTCTGATACCAAGTTTTGACAAGTTTTTTAGAAATTCTAGTGTGTCCGAACATTATCTGTACAATTTCGTCTTTTAATAAAATTCTTGATAACACACGTAAAATTCTTAAACAAGATTATTTAGAATCTGTATTTTCAAAAGTTTCTTTTATTAAAGTAACGTTGTTAGTTACAAACATTCGATATGTGCACCATTAGTGATTCGCAAAACATCCAATCGATACTCCAAATGTTGCCATGTACGCTGCAGCATATCCACATCAATCAATTCGCTCAATAGCAGCTGTGATTCTTGCTTTTAAATCATCAATGTCTGTCACCCGCGTACATTTCTAAAAAACTTGTCAAAACGTGGTATCAGAAAAAACTTAATGAGATTCTCTGTAAAATGGGACAACACTGGAATTTCTACACTTCATGGTTGACTTTTAATAACAGCCAAAAATTGTACAGATAATTCTCGGACACCCTGTATATATATAATAAATATAGAAATAAAAATTGTGGGAGGAGCATACAAATTTGTAAGGAAAACTACCAATTTTAGCATTTTGCCCGAATTCAACACAAGATCAAATGGATTGTTTACAACCAATTTTATGGATAGGGCCTGAATGATATATAGGGTCACAAAAAAAATAAATTATAAAACTAAATTGTAAAATAAAAATTGTAAGAAAAGCATACAAATTTATAAGGAAACTACCAAAGTTTTAGCACTCTACCCTTCTTGTCTAAATCCGTTCTGAACGAATTCAAAACAACGGGATCGTAAAGTTATTTGTAAGTTGGATAATAGCAGACTCAAGAATATTTCTATTAACAATGTTGCTAGAGTGAAACAAAACTGAAGCATTATTTCAATCAATACAGTGGGATAACTCTGACAAATGGACAAAAAGGGCACTGGACGACCGTCCCGTTCTAACGGAATATTGATGCTGTTTTACACGCGTGTGCAAATCCTTACCCTTCTGACCAATGTAAAAGGAATCACATTGTTTACAACCAATTTTATAGATAAGTACGACCTGCCACTACTTGCACACATCGTTTTGGAACTTATTAAGCTTTGCATCAAAGACTGTAAATTCACTTTCAATAGCGAGCATTATCAACAGGTTTTTGGGATGGCCATGGGCAACCCCTTGTCGCCCCTCTCCAATATTTATATGGAGTTTTTCAAAATTACTTACATTCCGAGAATCCTGGGGGTTGGTATCCCATGGTTGCGGTACGCCGACGATATTTTGTGTATCTGGCCCATGAATCGTGACCTGGATGACTTCCTCCTTCAGTTAAATGATCAAGTCCCCTCCATTAAGTTTACTTTAGAAGTGGAACAAGACAACTCAATCCCGTTTATGGATGTGCGTGTACATAGGGAAAGCCCAGGTTTTAAGTTTAGTATCTATCGGGAAAAAAAAAACAATTTGTCCTACGTACACTTTTACTCTGGACATGACACCCCCATTAAGAAGGACATATTTTCTTCAATGTTTCTCCGCGCTCTTAGGATCGCCAGTCCGGAATACATCGATGCCGAATTGGAAAAAATCAACGGTATTGGAAGTGATCTGTGCTACCCACCTGCGTTTATGGAATATTCTTAACAAGGCAAAACGAACCTTCTATCGTGTGAATAATAACACACACACTTTGTCAAAGAATATATTACTTCCATTTTCCCCAGGCTTTTTAGGAATTGCTAATGTACTTAAGCTTTTGGATATTAATGTAGTATTTTCATATAACAATATTGTGAAAAATATCATAGTAAAAAATAGCCCTACCAATAATTCAGGCATTATCTATAAAATTGGTTGTAAACAATGTGATTCCTTTTACATTGGTCAGAAGGGAAAGGATTTGCACACGCGTGTAAAACAGCATCAATATTCCGTTAGAACGGGACAGTCGTCCAGTGCCTTTTTTGTCCATTTGTCAGAGTTATCCCACTGTATTGATTGGAATAATGCTTCAGTTTTGTTTCACTGTAGCAACATGGATAATAACAGACTCAAGAATATTTCTATTAACAAACTTACAAATAACTTTAACATGAGCAAAGGTCTTTTTCAACTCGATCCCGTTGTTTTGAATTCGTTCAGAACAGATTTAGACAAGAAGGGCAGCGTGCTAAAATTTTGATAGTGTTTCCTTATAAATTTGTATGCTTTTCTTACAATTTTTACTTTTCAATTTAGTTTTATAATTTTTTTTTGTGACCTATATATCATTCAGGCCTTATCTATAAAATTGGTTGTAAACAATCCATTTGATCTTGTGTTGAATTCGTTCAGAACAGAACTTGGGCAGTTTTCCCTCATAAATTTTTATGCTCCACTTACAATTTTTATTTTTCAATTTATTTTTATATATATTTTTTTATATTTTTTGTGACCTATATATCATTCAGGCATTAACTACAAAATTGGTTGTAAACAATCCATTTGATCTTGTGTTGAATTCGGGCAAAGTGCTAAAATTGGTAGTGTTCCTTACAAATTTGTATGCTCCTCCCACAATTTTTATTTCTATATTTTATATATATATATATATATATATATATATATTATATATATATATATATATATATATATTTGTAACCTGTATGTAGTCTTAAACTCTCTATTTACTTGTGTTGCTGAGGATGTCATTAGACGAAAGTGCTTGAGCACCATTCTGTGTTTCCTTTCCTTCGTGGTTTTATTCATCATAAATATTTTTCACGTGTTACTTCGCGAAATAATTTTCATATATAATATATATATTATATATACAGTATATATATCAAAAAGGAAAAGTGTTCTGAACGAGTTTTGAATCAAATTATCGTCGGAAATATGAAAGAGCCCTTAAAATACTTAAAATATAATGTATCTAATTCGATAGTCATAATGGACAAAAAAAAAAACATTAAAAAGATGAAAAATTTACTGCGTAACCACGATATGTACAATGTACATATCTCTAAACGGAAATCTATTGGAGGATGTTAACAAAATATTTAACATAAGATTAAGAAATTTTTTTTTAAAAATGTAATGATTTTCTTAGATGTCTCCAAGTATCAATCCATTATTATTTATGTGGGTTAGTCAAAACACACACACACACTTAACAATCCCATGAGACTTATTGTTAGCTCTGTAAACTCCATAACCTATCAAAATGGTTGGTTAGTTAGGGGTTACCCATCAGTTGGGTCTCTCTGGCAAGTAACTAACTGATTACCTAAAATGTAATTAATTACATTAGGAAACCAAGGTAATTGATACAATTACAGGCAATTACTTTCAATTACATGAATATTAAAGTTAATGAGTCAAACTTATAGTTTAAACTACTTGCTCATCATGTCCGAGGGAACTTTCTTTTCAAATAAAATGTCATTCTTTTTATTGGAAATAAAATGTTCCATTTATTTCAAATGTTCCTAACTAAAGTGCCAGTTTTTTGCCCTTATTATTTTGCTAAAATAAATGCCAGTTTTTGTCTTATATTAGTATTTTTGGTGCTACTATAGCGTGCGGTCTACAACATATTTACACTACAGACTGCGGTCTACAATTTTTCCAATACTTTAAAATGTGTACTATCAAAATTTTCTTAGTGATTTAGTATTTTTAGGTATTTAAAATCATTTAAAATTAAATATATCGGCATTCAATTAACCTAACCGGGCGCATATATATATATATATATATATATATATATATATATATATATATATATATATATATATAACGAAACCTACGGTAAAATTATTGAATGCCCGGTTAGGTCAACTGTACGCCCTTGACGATTGGTTAGGTTAAGTCGTGATATTTTCGTTAGTTTTGACAGTAACTACTACAGCTACTATATTTTTATACCGCACACTTGTAGTAGAGGTCAGCGCAAATTCTTTTGTAGACTAAAGATATCTTTGTAAACCGCACGCTATAGTAGCACCGTATTTTTTGAGTGCCTTATGTTTTGGTTTAATTAAACCATATCACATTATAACATTACATACATCCAATGTCCAATTGTCCATAGCAAGAATTGCTCGATGAAAAACAGTTTCGGTGCAATGTTTAAAGGGAAAAAAAGTACATTTTATTGACCTAATATTATTTAGTTTTCATTCAAGATGATGATAACCCGAAACTGAAAATGGAATTGAAATACTAAGATAGAAAAGCATGACATAAATCAAATAGTGTGTACTTATGACAAAAATGCAATTCTTTGCAAATGTAATTGTAATTAATTACTTTATTAAGTAATTGTAATTAAATATTTCACCATCTACAGTAATGGTAATTGATGTCAAGTAATTGTAATTAATTAGGCCTACATTGATCAAGTCATTGCCCAAGCAATATACATATATATATATAGAGATATTTCACGCAGGAAAAGGAAAGCAGGTCGAGCAACGTTTCACTCCAATATATATATATATATATATATATATATATATATATATATATATATATATATATTATTAGTAGCGGATGTCATTTTTTTCACATCCGCGGATGCGGATGCGGATGAGGATGTTTGATTTCAGCATCCGCGGATGCGGAGGCGGATGTCTACATTTTCGTTATTTTTTAGGATATATTCGAGATTTGTTGTGTTTAACGTATATAATAAGTTATTATATAGAGACAGCTGTAGCTATAATGTAGTATAATTGATTAATTGTACAATAATTGCTGTACTTTTCTCTGAACATATAAAATAATATCAAGCATCTAACTAATATAGAAATCAATTAGTGAATTCGTCTGCAAATAAATTCGTTATATTTTGTTGAGTTTCAGCCACAATTAGAAACCATAATTGTGTTACCAGGATGCGGGACGTGAACCCAACTCAAATGCACCCTACCGACCTCTTTCCCCAACCTCCACCCTTATAGAAAGAGATCTTTAATTAGCTTGATAACTGTTTATATTAAGTTTAAAGTTTTATTAGGCATATTTATAAATGAGTAATTAAAATAAAGTAAACTAAGATGTTCATCGTTTAATGTTCAAACATAATTATAGGAAGGTTATGCTTAAGGAACATTAATTTTTCTGCCTTTTCTGCTGCCAGTCTGTTTCTCTTTTCATCATATATTAATCCAGCACTGCTAAATAATCTCTCGCTTGGTACGTTTGTTGGAGGACAGGCTAAATGTTTCCTCGCAAGTTTACTCAAGTATGGATAGATATTCTGCGTATTTTTCCACCAACTAATAGGATTGTCACATGCAACCAGGCGTTTTTCTTGGTGATAGCTCTCGATCATTTTTACTACATCTTTTGACATCGCGTAGGTCTCGTCATTGCTGCTTGACTCAAGAAACTGAGAGACAGATTCTGTGATAGATTTGCTTGTTGAAGGTGTTGGTTCTGTCATTGAAACTTTTATTCTTTTGGTGGGTGGCGAAGCGACAGATTCAAGAGATTGAAACTCTTCAACTGCTTTGCCAAGTGATGATTTAACTCGTTCTAATGTACTAGGTGAAAATAACTTAGCTTTGTAACGTGGATCTAAGTAGGTTGCAAGAGAGTAACTTCATACAAGAACAGCCTCTCGTCTTGTCGCTTGCATCACTTTTGCGCACAATGAACTAGTTCTATTAATATAGTAGAATTTGATAATTTCCGCTTATTAATGACGTTTTATCTCAACGGTCCACATCCGCACGACATCCGCAGTCCAAAGTGCGGATGCGGGTGCGAGAAAATGTGCGGATGTTATGCGGATGCGGATGTGACCTACATCACTAATATATATATATATATATATATATATATATATATATATAATATATTATATATATATATATATATATTATTGCTTTTTTTCCTTTATTCCCTGATGAAGTCTACTGTTCAATACACGAAAAGCCCTGGAATTGCTTTTCCTTTTTCCTTGTGGGTTTGCAACATTTATTTATTTCACGTGTTTAATTGTGAAATTTAATCCCCTCCCCCACACGCATATATATACATACACACGATAGGTATGCAGATAGGTTGTCTTAAATCGAGGCGGTCAGAACCAGAAGGGCAAACTCGTCAAAAGTACTTTTGGCTTTCAGGTATAATTTTGTTCATATTAAGTGGCTGAATAGCAACCGACTCATCTCCAAAATTACGTGATCTTCTCGATATTCAAATTGTTACTACCCATTTTCTTGCACAGAAGATGCCTCAAATAAAGTTTATGCAAATAACTTGAAGGATCTCAATACGCTTAAGAACGATATCGCCACGTGCATCGCGAGCATAATAGGAGACTAAAATGTGTGAGCATGAACACGTATTGACGTGCCCATCTATGGATCCAAGAGGTTAGGCAACTCTCCCAGCGTATGCTGTAAAGCGTAATATTTTAATTTTTTAAATCCTTTTTGTTCTCTCCACGCGCGTATACGCTGTTGACTCTCTAGTGCTTTCAAGCTTTCTGATTGCCACCTTGTGATTTTGTTCCAAACCGAGAGAAATATTAAAAGTATGGTAAAATGCCCAATATATCACTTCAAACACACACCCGAGCTTTAAAATAAGACTATGGGCTTAATATTAAAAAAGTTATGTTTTAATTTAGATGCACTTAGCTTTTTGGAAGCCCCGTATATATAAATAACATATATATATATATATATATATATATATATATATATATATATATATATAAAGGGTGATCCAGAGAAATGGGACCCAAAAGAAACCCCTGTAACTCTTAAAGTATAAGTCCTTTTATAAAATCATACGCATCATTCGAAAGAGGATAGTTACAAGTTTGTACAGGATTGTATAGGTTTTGACAATACAAGATAAGATACAAAACAAAATAAAAGTGTTAGTTAAAATTAACCCTTCAAGATGACTGCATGGACTGTGGAACAGCCGCGTTTCATAACTGAGCAATATTATGAGCATGGAAGAAGTGTAGTTTCAGCTCAAAGATCTTTCAAGACAAATTTTCAGATGTCAAAATCACCTTCTAAGAAAGTAATCCGTCGGTGTGTCAGAAATTTTTCCCTAACTGGCAGCATTGGAAAAAGAAAACCAACTGGAAGAGTGCGCACAGCAAGGATAGACGAGATCATTAACAGAACTCATGAAATTGTACAGGATAATCCTAACATAAGCATCAGACGTGCTTCTCAGCTGTTAGGAGTTGGATATGGAACAAAACACCGTATATTCAAGCAAAATTTAATGCTCTTTCCATATAAAATTCAAACAGTGCAACAACTAAACGATGGAGATTTCGCACGAAGACGACAATTCTGTCAATGGATCCAACAGAAGGTAAATGACACCACTAATTTTCTAGCAACTTTGATTATGTCAGACGAAGCCCATTTTCACTTGAATGGAACTGTAAACAAACAAAATTGTCGTTTCTGGGCAACAGAAAATCCATTGAATATTACCGAAGTCCCGTTGCATAGTCAGCGTGTAACTGTTTGGTGTGGTCTTACTGCATCTCAGATCATGGGCCGTACTTTTTCGAGGATTCCACCGGAAACACGGTCACTGTAAATGGTGATCGCTACGAAAAAATGTTGACCGATTTCCTTATTCCTAAATTAAGAGATCTTTGTCTAGAAAACCACTGGTTCCAACAAGATGGAGCTATCTGCCATACCACGAGGAACTGCATGGCAGTTTTGCGTCAAACGTTTCCAGGCGAGTTAATCTCAAGATTTGGAGACGTTGAATGGCCCGCAAGGTCTCCGGATTTTTCTCCCTTAGATTATTATCTCTGGGGATATTTAAAGAGTAGGGTCTACAGAAATAACCCAACGACCTTGCAAAATTGAAGGCCGCCATCACAAATGAGATACAGGCCATACCACCGCACACTCTTGCAAAAGTGATGCAGAACTTACAAGCGAGAACACTGGAATGCTTGGCAACTAATGGAGCACATTTGAAAGGAGTCATTTTTAAAAAATAAATATTTCATAATAAACTTGTAACTCTACTCTTTCGAATGATATATAGTTTTTATGAAAGGAATTAAATATTAAGAATATTTGGCTTTTTTTTTATGGGTCCCATTTATCTGGATCACCCAGTATATATATATATACTGTATCTAATACTTCTTTTGTTAGTCGAATTTATTTTCGATCTAAGTAAGTTTATCCTAATATTATCAAAGGTTCGTGTATTTAAGTTACCTCTACACGTGACTATTTACTCCTAATATAATAATAATGTGGATAATAAACTAATCAAACCCGTTATCTCCACTGCGCATGCATGACGGAATTCTGCTCAATGCGATTAACAAACCAATTTTGAATCAACAGAACGGAGTAATTTATAAATTTGTAATTATTAATTCATTAATTAAAGGTAATTTAAATATTACTGAAATTAATTACCAACAATGAAACGAAATGCAGCTTCTATATTACTGCTTCCGTGACGTCGAAATGTAGCTTATTTTAAAAAGCGATCAATATGCATCGCGTCTCACACGTGATCGAGGTAGGCCGGTTTTGGCATATCACATTTCGGAAATGAATTCCATACAATACATCGTAACAGAAGTCGTCGAACGCCTTGTAAATGCATTACGTAACGCACCCATTTTGCGCCGGAGACGAGGCAATGAATGCTTAATATCAAGCGAGAATTTGGGAGAAATTAGACGTGTCTTTGCTTCGTCTGCTTAATTGGGAAGAAGATGGAAGTGTGCTCAGAATATTAAAGGGGTCTAAGAAGGAATGCTACGACGAAGGGACACCATGATAGGAGGGGGGGGGGGTAGAAGGAATGATGCAATATTTAACTACCATTACGAGAATAAAATCAGATTCAGAGGGAAACGAATACTTCATTCACAGGGGCGGTCGATACGCTTCTCTCTTAAGCACATTTGCTCGCAGCTGAGGCTGGTTTTACAGCGAAGGAACTCAACTACTTCAATTAAGTCGCTATAACACGTACAATGTAATAATTACACTTAAAACTACACGACCGTTATACATTTCTTTAAACCAAAAGTCTAAATTTAATTGTTATTCCAAACTATTTTAGTAACTAGTCACTGAAATGACCCCCATTTTGGCTTCCTTTTCTAACAACTAAATAACAATTATACAAACGTGTAAAAGCATTTATAGAAAATTGCGTTCGAGTACAATTTATATTATTATTATTTCTGGTCGGACGGTTAAGTCACTCCAGTCGTGAAATGGTTGAAATACACGAGTGAGATAATCGCATTTTCAAATCAATTTCGACTTAAGGATTTGAGTTTGAACTCTAATCTAACGTATTGACATTCTAACAACAATACTAACATCGTTTAATGTCGAAAATGAATAAAGTTAATGGCGAATACAATCGGTTGAAAAAGTTTTGCAGTGAAACTTTCTGTTCCTTACTGACAAATACTGGAGTTTCATGACAGGATATTTGAACTGACTGTACATATATTATAATGATAAGCTTTATTGGCAAGATATAAATCACATAACATAAATAAAGTTTGTTTTATTATGACGTCATGACAGTTGCCAACGTATTCCCATATTCATTTTTTTTTTAAAGAAATATACAGAAATTAAAGTCAGCTTTGAAAGTACAAATATTGTACTCTGGAAGTACAAATCTAAAATGTACAAATGTAAATTATTTACAGTTTGTAATATCCGTTCATTCAAAAAACTTATTTACTCTAAACAAAGAATATGTTTGGATTTTAGTCTAACGAAGTATCATATTCAAAATTATGGGGTCCAATTTTGTTGAAATTAATCCCTTTCAAATTTTACACATGAAGAGTCAAGACCACTTTCAAGTAAATATAATTTAATCTATGTTTAATCTAAGCAAAATTTTCTTTTTCAAGTATCATCATCCATTTAGTCAAATTTTAACAAACCTGACCATGATCATTTTGAATACGCGCTTTTTTAGCCTAAAATCAAAATAAATTTGGGATCACCCGAAGATCAGGGCCCCCAGGCTTCTTTAGTTAGCCTTATAAGGCTAACTAAAGCCCTGATCTTCAGGCGATCCTAAATTTGGAGTTTTGGTAGATGTGATTGCTTTAAAAATAATGTGTGGACATTAATAAATGCGTTATGCCGGCTGCACGCAGGATCGTCTCACGACTCGAGGCGTGTGATTTTAAATTGACAGAATGGGAGCCCCGCACACTGCAGCGTCCGCGACGCGATTCCCCAGAATAACGAGCATTCCTGTA
The DNA here is from genome assembly GCA_023014485.1 of Bathynomus jamesi. Classification (NCBI taxonomy): domain Eukaryota; kingdom Metazoa; phylum Arthropoda; class Malacostraca; order Isopoda; family Cirolanidae; genus Bathynomus; species Bathynomus jamesi. Next base: position 127,496 of record JAJOZX010009303.1, read on the forward strand.
TTTCAAAAATGATGCACAATTTAATGTATAAATAAGTTCATGTAACATTTTGGAGTGTTGATTTAACCTTTCTGAAGGTTAAGCCAAAACTGAAAAAAATACGAGTACCCAAATTTTTTAACATTCTACGTGGCAGGTCACAATATTTATACGTTTATTATTCCATATTTATTTAGTTAACTTTAAAAGTTTTTCCTTTTACTTTTTGTTTAAAGAAAACGAAAAATGAATGAAAAAAAATTGGATCACCGGAAGATCAGGGCCCCCCCAGCCTTCTTTAGTTAGCTTTATAAGGCTAACTAACGAAAACATCACGACCTAACCTAATCAATCGTCAAGGGCGTACAGTTGACCTAACGATTGACTAGGTTAGGTCGGATATTTTTCTGAGTACACGATTAAAACTTAAAAATTAAGCATGGATCTTGAAAGTAATTAAAATTGTTTATAAGAAACAAAATTTGAAGGGAAATTAAGAAAAGCTTTTTTATAAAGTAACTTATTTTGTATCATCAAGACATTTCAGTTAAAATACAAAATACAAAAAGTTTAATTATGTTTCAATGGCGGCAGTCAAACGGAAAAGATCCGTTTATCCTAATATTATCAAAGGTTCGTGTATCTAAGTTACCTCTACACGTGACTATTTACTCCTAATATAATAATAATGTGGATAATAAACTAATCAAACCCGTTATCTCCACTGCGCATGCATGACGGAATTCTGCTCAATGCGATTAACAAACCAATTTTGAATCAACAGAACGGAGTAATTTATAAATTTGTAATTATTAATTCATTAATTAAAGGTAATTTAAATATTACTGAAATTAATTACCAACAATGAAACGAAATGCAGCTTCTATATTACTGCTTCCGTGACGTCGAAATGTAGCTTATTTTAAAAAGCGATCAATATGCATCGCGTCTCACACGTGATCGAGGTAGGCCGGTTTTGGCATATCACATTTCGGAAATGAATTCCATACAATACATCGTAACAGAAGTCGTCGAACGCCTTGTAAATGCATTACGTAACGCACCCATTTTGCGCCGGAGACGAGGCAATGAATGCTTAATATCAAGCGAGAATTTGGGAGAAATTAGACGTGTCTTTGCTTCGTCTGCTTAATTGGGAAGAAGATGGAAGTGTGCTCAGAATATTAAAGGGGGTCTAAGAAGGAATGCTACGACGAAGGGACACCATGATAGGAGGGGAGGGCGGGGTAGAAGGAATGATGCAATATTTAACTACCATTACGAGAATAAAATCAGATTCAGAGGGAAACGAATACTTCATTCACAGGAGCGGTCGATACGCTTCTCTCTTAAGCACATTTGCTCGCAGCTGAGGCTGGTTTTACAGCGAAGGAACTCAACTATTTCAATTAAGTCGCTATAACACGTACAATGTAATAATTACACTTAAAACTACACGACCGTTATACATTTCTTTAAACCAAAAGTCTAAATTTAATTGTTATTCCAAACTATTTTAGTAACTAGTCACTGAAATGACCCCCATTTTGGCTTCCTTTTCTAACAACTAAATAACAATTATACAAACGTGTAAAAGCATTTATAGAAAATTGCGTTCGAGTACAATTTATATTATTATTATTTCCGGTCGGACGGTTAAGTCACTCCAGTCGTGAAATGGTTGAAATACACGAGTGAGATAATCGCATTTTCAAATCAATTTCGACTTAAGGATTTGAGTTTGAACTCTAATCTAACGTATTGACATTCTAACAACAATACTAACATCGTTTAATGTCGAAAATGAATAAAGTTAATGACGAATACAATCGGTTGAAAAAGTTTTGCAGTGAAACTTTCTGTTCCTTAGTGACAAATACTGGAGTTTCATGACAGGATATTTGAACTGACTGTACATATATTATAATGATAAGCTTTTTGGCAAGATATAAATCCCATAACATAAATAAAGTTCGTTTCATTATGACGTCATGACAGTTGCCAACGTATTTCCATATTCATTTTTTTTTTAAAGAAATATACAGAAATTAAAGTCAGCTTTGAAAGTACAAATATTGTACTTTGGAAGTACAAATCTAAAATGTACAAATGTAAATTATTTACAGTTTGTAATATCCGTTCATTCAAAAAACTTATTTACTCTAAACAAAGAATATGTTTGGATTTTAGTCTACGAAGTATCGTATTCAAAATTATGGGGTCCAATTTTGTTAAAAGTGAACCAAATAAATGATGGTACTTCAAAGTGAATTTGGTTTTGATTAAACGCATACGGTACATTACATTACATTTACTTGAAATTAATCCCTTTCAAATTTTCCACATGAAGTCAACACCACTTTCAAGTAAATATAATTTAATCTATGTTTAATCTAAGCAAAATTTCCTTTTCAAGTAACATCATCCATTTAGTTAAATTTTAACAAACCTGACCATGATCATTTTGAATACGCGCGTTTTTAGCCGAAAATCAAAATAAATTTGGGATCACCCGAAGATCAGGGCTCCCAGCCTTCTTTAGTTAGCCTTATAAGGCTAACTAAGGCCCTGATCTTCAGGTGATCCTAAATTTGGAGTTTTGGTAGATGTGATTGCTTTAAAAATAATGTGTGGACATTAATAAATGCGTTATGCCGGCTGCACGCAGGATCGTCTCACGACTCGAGGCGTGTGATTTTAAATTGACAGAATGGGAGCCCCGCACACTGCAGCGTCCGCGACGCGATTCCCCAGAATAACGAGCATTCCTGTATTTCAAAAATGATGCACAATTTAATGTATAAATAAGTTCATGTAACATTTTGGAGTGTTGATTTAACCTTTCTGAAGGTTAAGCCAAAACTGAAAAAAATACGAGTACCCAAATTTTTTAACATTCTACGTGGCAGGTCACAATATTTATACGTTTATTATTATATTTATTTAGTTAACCTTAAAAGTTTTTCCTTTTACTTTTTGTTTAAAGAAAACGAAAAATGAATATGAAAAAAAAATTGGATCACCGGAAGATCAGGGCCCCCCCAGCCTTCTTTAGTTAGCTTTATAAGGCTAACTAACGAAAACATCACGACCTAACCTAACCAATCGTCAAGGGCGTACAGTTGACCTAACGATTGACTAGGTTAGGTCGGATATTTTCGTTAGTTAGCCTTATAAGGCTAACTAAAGAAGGCTGGGGGCTCCGATCTTCAGGTGATCCAAAAAATGTATTTATTAATTAATTAATTAATTAATTAAAATATATACGCAGAAAACGGGTCATAAATTAAACCTAATAATTAAAAAATAATGAATAACAATTTTATCGAATTTTACTTAAAGGCAGAATGGAAAAAAAATGACATTTCCAAATAACTAAAAAAAATCCTGCTTTCTTTTTACATTTGAAGGATTTCTCTTACAACTGTGTAACGTTAATAAAAAAAAAAATGCATGAAAACCAATCCTCTGCGAGTATCTATTATGGAAATTTTATTTAAAAATCACATTTTTATTCAACCTAATTGAGAGAATCAAGATTAATTTTAATTTAAAATAAACGTACAGAAAGGCAGATGCGTGGAGTGAATTTTCTATTTGTAAGCTTAAAAAAACCCCATTCCAACAGTCAAATGTGTATATATATATATATGACAATTTATTTCGTATAATTCCAATGTTACCAGTGGAGCAGTGGTTAACAGTTTCCCTGTAACTGAAGTAAAGATACTAAGGTCAGGGGTGCGATTCCCGATGATGCTGGTAATAATAATCCGGGAGTTAGCGCTCATTGAAGCGCGAATTTCAAGATTGGCAGTATGTATTCCTATGTAAAATTAAATTTTAGGAGGGGTTTGTTTTCTTGAACGTTTGCTAAAAATCACGTTTAAGTGTTCAAATTTCCACTTTTTTGTTTTCCGGTTACGTACAGAACAGCTGTGCAGGACATATACTGTAGTACAAATGTAACAGACCGGTTTCTTACCAACAAAACCATTGTAACAGCTGTTATAGGCTACTAGAGTTTCACTGTGATAATTTTCTATGTTTCAGATACAAAGCTTGGTGAAGATTGTGTAGCCACCATGGCTAAGCAAGGACGAAAGACCAGAAAAAGTTCTGGTTCAAAGCTGTGTGATCTGGTGGGTCCAGGCAAGCAGTTATTTCCCACAGAAGTTCCAACCTAGAGAGCTGTGTTTCAGAGAGGAATCCTCCTCCAGAAAGAGAAGCTGCTTCTGGATGATATGAAGAGAGCTCAGTACCCTCTGCAAGATTTGGCTAAGAACTTTGCATCACTGGTACTGGCACAGTGGCGCAAAAGCAATGCCACGTTCACTCCTCCTGTGATTATTCAAGAGAGATCCATTGCCAGGAAGATTCTTGTCAGGTGGAATGAAATGATTGACCTAGTGAATGGCAGAGTGAAGGCTGCAAAGAGAGAGAAGAGAATATCTGAACTTGATACATTGTTTGACACCACAACTTGCAGACATGATATCACTCTTTGTGGAACTGAAGCATCTGGCTGCTCTGGCTTTGCTGCCAGAGTTCATGTCAACTGTGACTGTCCTCTGCCTCAGAAGATTCCAAAGCTAGAGCTAGAGTGACTCCATTACCAGAGGATCAAATCTGTTGATGTGAAGGAACAGTGAAGCTGGTGAAGGCTGCTAAGAGGAAGGAGGAAGAACAGAAGGCAGCTGAGAAGAGAAACAGAAAAGAGGAAGAAAATGAGCTACTGCTTAGAGCTGATGATGGTGAAGATGAGGTGACTTCCTCGCAAGAGTCTTCAGGCAGAGCAGCTCCTACTGCTGACACAGAAAGAGGAAGAAAATGAGCTACTGCTTAGAGCTGATGATGGTGAAGATGAGGTGACTTCCTCGCAAGAGTCTTCAGGCAGAGCAGCTCCTACTGCTGACACAGATTTTTCCAGTACTGAACCAGGCACAAGCTCCAGTGTCAACACTGGCAAAGTCTCCACCTCTGCCAGGAGGAACTACATGGATATCTCAAGCACTGCTGCGGCTGCAGTCAGGTTCAAGGTGACAAACACTCCTGCAGCAGCCATTGCAAATGGTTTCTTGCAAGATCTCATCAAAGCTGGCCATCTATCTGCTGATAAAGCATATCTAGCTGTTGACAGGATGAAGATGTGGATGTGCAAGGAGTCTGTAATAGGTGCCTTGGTGGAGGTCCTGGAGAAAAGGACAGAGGAAGAGGAGATCAAGGGAATTTTCTTTGATGGAAAACAAGATAAGAAGACAAAGATCATGAGGTATAATGAAGAAACTGGCCGCTTCCATCCTGATATTACAACTGAAGAGCACTATAGTGTTACCTGGGAACCTGAGGGGAAGTATCTCTTCCATTGTACACCAAAAGAACCTGAAGGAAATGAGAAACCTGCACTGAAGATAACTCAGGCTCTGTTTGAGTGGATTAGTGCTCATGGTGCTAAAGATACTATTGAGGTCCTTGGTGGTGACTCCACAAACACAGGACCTGATGGAGGAGCCATCACTCACTTGGAGAGACTGCTAGGTCACAAGTGTCACTGGCTGATATGCCAGTTGCATATTAATGAACTCAGCCTCAAGCACATGATCATCAAGCTTGATGGTCCCTACACGCACAAGTCTGGGTTCAGTGGCACAATAGGAAAACTTTTGGAGAAAATCAATGACATACCTGTCAACTTTAGCTTCAAGGCTCTGCCAGGAGAAGATATAATTGAACTGCCAGAAGACATTGTAAAGAACCTTAGCACTGACCAGAAGAACTGCTACCTACTGATCAAAGCTCTCAAGATAGGAGATTTGAGCAAGGAAATTGCTGGTCTGAAGTGTGGCCCACTGAATCAGTCACGCTGGCTGACTACAGGTGAGGCTCTGTTGATACTGTGGATGAGGCAGCATGGTCTGAAGGGGGAGGTGAAGAAGAAGCTGGAGGTGCTGCTGAAGTTGTGCCTGAACTTCTACTTCAAGATGTATTTTGAGATCAAGGTGAAGCACCACATGAGGTATGGACCTCACCATATTGTGACCGCTCTGGGACTGCTGAGAAGCCAGACCTCTGAAGTCAGGAACATAATCACTCGTGTGATAGTTTGTGGAACATATCATGCTCACAGTGAGAACCTCATTGCCTCTCTCCTGTGCAGTGAGGATGAAGAGGAGAGGGCATGGGGGGTTGAGATGATCAAGATGATCAGAGGTAAGTCTGAGTATGGAGACATGAGTCGTGAGAACTCATAGAAACCCTAAAATGAATTTTGATGCCACTTCTCCAATTACTCTGATTAATTGGGATAAGGAGAAACTGTATGAGCCACTCTTCACTTGTAAGATGTCAAGAGGAGAAGTTGAGGAGCTTCTCAGGTCTCCCCTTGAAGTTGAGAACTTCTCAGTTCACACTCAAAGCTGTGAAAGAGCAGTCCAGGAAGTTTCAGCTGCAGTTCATGCAGTGTATGGGCAAGAGAGAAGAGATGGTTTTGTTCGTGCTAGGATCGATCACAGAGAATTGTTGCCAGTTTTCAAGTCAAAGCAAGACATTATGAACATGTTTTAGATCTCTACAAGACCTGCTAGACAAATCAAGATGCTTTCAGAAGAAAAAATCTCAAAATATTCAGTTGACCAGCATATTATTACAAACTGGGGGTGGAGGAGGGACTTATACAAATATTAAAGAAGAATTGCAATTGCAAAAAAAAGGTTGAGCGTGACAGCAGCTTGCGGAAAGGTGGGGGCAGCTGCCATCAACCTCAGTGATGCCGAAAAGAAAATAAATAAAAATTGGTGGAGACGTTTCTAAAAAAAAAGAAAATGCAAGACGAAGAAAGAAGAACAAAAAGATTCTGCCTGATGAAGAGAACAGCCGCGAAATGTGGTGTATAGGAGACTAAAAATCATACAATTCCTTAGTTTTGGGCCATTTTGGGTGATTTTGGTTATTTTAGGGGTTACGAACCACTTTGGCTGATCTTAAATGGGTCCAAGCCTGCCCCTAGAAATGCTTAAGGGTATATGTGAACAATATGGAACATATGGAGGTCATTTGAGGCTACCAAGTCTTTGAAATTGGCCAAAAATCCCATTTTTCGACAAAATAGTGCGATTTTGAACACTTAAATGCGGCTTTTCGCAAAAGTTGCAGAAGACGAACCCCTCTTAAAATTCAATTTTACATAGGAATACATACTGCCAATCTTGAAATTTCAAGTTTTTCAATATTCGACCTGAGCATGATACACCCTAAATGGACAGCATTAGTCTGGCCTGAGCGATGTGCCACTTTCTGGCCTCCTGACTCATTATTACTGTAGCTCCCCACATTATATTTTTTCAAATTTGGATCCACTTCTCAACACAAAATTAAAAGCTAATTAGTGTGACTCTCTTGTGGTCTGTCTTTTCCAATACCTGTCTTTAGGTAAAGTCTAACACCGTTGAACTAAATTAAAGAAACTAAGTAAAAACTAATACAAATTATATGTTAAATTAGATAATAAAATTACTTAGATAATTGTTACATGAACTTCTAACTTGATATAATAAAGAAAATACATACATTATAATTAAAAAAAGGTTTTATTCAGAGATAAAACAAAACTCATTACTAAATAAAGCATTATTTCGTAACTCTTTATTATAGATTCTAACCATAGAATATAAGTAGTTTTGCGCTCACATGTTTTGTTTTTGGCAAAGTTGAAAGCCACGCCCATGAACCCTGATTGGCCGAAAGTTGATGACGTACGAAATTGCAAACCAATCTTGTTCTCCCACTTAACCTAACCTAGCCTAGCCTAAATTAAATATTTAATACAATTCACTTAAGTATTTTACTACAAATGACGTCACCATAAACCAAACAATGTTCGCTTCGATCTTTGTTCGACCCGCGATATCTGTCAAACATTAAGTTTTGATATAATCCAACGAATCGTCGAAACCATAACATCGACACTCTAAAAACAGACAACCTAACTTAATCTAACCCACAATATACTTGTCCGTTGAATATAAAGTCGATCAGCTGTCATAACCCCGATAATACACTGCAGTTCAGTTGACGATAGTGAAGTACTAGTGTCCAATTCACTTTAATCTTTGCTTGTATTAAACATTACTGAACAACTCGTTCCGACATGTATTAAAAGTTCCTCCTATACAAAAACTTAAGAAAACTTTTTTTTGCATTGTGATTTTAGAAATTGTTGAGTTATACAACCATATATCATCTGAGGTCAATTTAGTTCAGAAGAATATTTTGTTCTCCTAAAAAGGACATATATTACGCAGTGTGTCAATTCTTGACTGAATTATAGTCTCATAAAAATTTATAAAGGTCGTTAATACATATTCATATTCGACATTATAGTCTTGTGTATATATATATACCCTATAATATACCTATATTCTCTCTCTCTCTCTCTCTCTCTCTCTCTCTCTCTCTCTCTCTCTCTCTCTCTCTCTCGTTGTTCGAAACCATCACGAGATTCAAGATTGACCTGCGGTTAACCTCTCTGTAGCATCCCGCCTCATTTGCGGGACTTGATGGAGGAGGGGGGAAAATTATATATATATTATTGTATTAATCTTTAAATTATAAAAATAGTAAAACAATTAAAGAGTAGGAATAAAAATTATAAGTTTGATTGAGAATACTTTCAAACGGTAATAATAATAATAATAACGCAAAATATTATTATTGAGTAGAGCAAGTTTGATAGGATATCCACACGAAGGCTCATACCATGACCTCGTTCTTCGTCGTTTGTTCCGCTTGAAATAAACACACACACGCATATATATATATATATATATATATATATATACTAAACCTAATTTAACGTAAGTGTCATCGAACCGAAAAGGATGTGGTGAATGTTTCGAGCGTAATGAGGGCTCGAACGGTGTTGTCTGTTAGTTATTAAATAGTGAGGTACTATCTAATCTAATCTAATCTAATCTAATCTAATCTAATCAGGACCAATATACCTTTTTCGACAATAAAAATGTTTAGAGTTTTTTATACATATATTTTTTAATGTTCCGAGTTATAAAAAGTGTTACCGCACTAAAAAAAATTACCTCACTACATCTGTGAATTATTACACACTCGACCTTATGCTCAGTTGTTACGTGAACACAATTTTATTTTCTCTCTCTCGTACACTTGCTTCCTTCCTCGCCAACCGCCAATTCTGAATTCCGATTCAATCAACGAATCTTGGAGAAACTTTTCAAGGTCATTCATTCTTTATTTTATTAACAGAAAGGTTGAAAGTCGAAAGCATTCAAGACTGGAATTTGACACATTCAATTTAGGTCAGGAAACTTGGTTTCAATCTATTAGTACTGCGACATCTGATTAAAATGTATATAAAATCCTTACACATTCGTTTCCCGTTGTGTGTATATGTTACGCCCAAACATCGAAATCGCTCAGTGAGCGAAAAAACAGCCACAACGCGTTGTGAATGCACCTAAGTGACCACACACGATGTTAGATATTTTTTCGCTTCATGGCCGTTCTCAAACAACCGCAACGCGTTGTGGACGATTCGGATATGACCACAACGCGTTGTGGACGATTTGAAACCACCACACACCGATGTCTTTCATCAAACTCTATTTTAAACACGACGTATACAGTAATTCAGAGCTGGGCACTTCCGCAAACACTTCCGCAAACCGCAAATTCCGCAATTGCGGAAGTATGTTTTCGTTTGCGGATTTGCGTTTGCGGCAAAGTCATCGCAAATTAGTGAATTTGCGTTTGCGGATTTGCGTTTGCGGAAGTGATTTTGAGTGTGCGGATTTGCGATTGCAAATCCGCAAACTCAAAATCACTTCCGCAAACGCAAATCCGCAAACGCAAATTCACTAATTTGCGATGACTTTGCCGCAAACGCAAATCCGCAAACGAAAAACATCTTCCGCAATTGCGGAATTTGCGGTTTGCGGAAGTGTTTGCGGAAGTGCCCAGCTCTGCCCGGGCGGCGGTATACTGAAATGATATATAAACGACGTATATTTATCGACGTATTCACCGATTGAAAAGCAAAGTTAAGCAGATATGCTAGAAAAAAAGATAAAGTCCTTTAAAAAAATTATCATCAATAATTTTCTCGTAGGTTTCGATTAATTTTAAACAACTTTAAATGAGACGTAAATATAAAAATTAACCAACTGGTTAGGTAATTAAGTGCCCGGTTAGGTTAATTGTACGCCCTTGACGATTGGTTAGGTTAAGCCGTGATATTTTCGTTAGTTTTAACGAAAATATCACGACTTAACCTAACCAATCGTCAAGGGCGTACAGTTGACTTAACTGGGCATTCAATAATTTTCAAATCGTCCACAACGCGTTGTGGTTGTTTGAGAACGGCCATGAAGCGAAAAAATATCTAACATCGGTGTGTGGTCACTTAGGTGCATCCACAACGAGTTGTGGCTGTTTTTTTTTCGTTCACTGAGCGATTTCGATGTTTGAGCGTAACATATACAAGGTGTCTCACACATTCCTGAGAAAAGGCTTTTCCTCAGGAGTGTAACTCGCTTCTATATTAGCCATTGTGTTATTCTACCTGCAACAAAAAAAAAGGCCCCAAAACAAGACATCAATTTAAACAGTTGTTTTATTTCTAATGTATTACTTTCGTAAATTTAATTTAAAATAAATTTTCCTACGAGACCACACTTACGAGACACCCTGTATATATGAAGTTACGTTACCTCGCAACATTCTGTTATCGTTTGTATTAATTAGCTAATTTCTACTTTTTTTCGTGGAAGACAGTTGGTGAGGTCAGATAAATGTTTTTGGTAGGCCAGTTTGGGATAAATTGGGTTGGGCTACGCTAACCTAAGTTTGGTCCGTTTAAGTTAGATTAGATTTAGCAATGACGAATAGGATGCAATTGTAATAGTAAGAAAAGAATGTGTGTGTGTGTGTGTGTGTGTGTGTGTGTGTGTGTGTGTGTGTGTGCAAAAATTTAAAATAATAAATTACAAAAAATAAAAAATAAACTGTCAGGTAACAATAAGGAGGCTTCCCCCACGCAGCGAGTAGCACAAAGTAGCGAAGAAGTAAATTTATCATTGGAAGAGAAGATGGGGAACCAATTTCTTTTAAATCCATTTTGAAAAGCCAAATAGGTTCTTCCTCATAATCACTCTTCTTTCTAAGAGGAAAAAAGTTCTTCGAATTTCAATTACTGTCTTAATATCCAATTTGGGCTACCAAAATTAGCCTAAAATACTACATTTTTAGAGTACTATCAAAGGTTAATATTTGTTCAAAGTATAAAAGCGTCTATGAAAGTTCAATCATGGTGTGTTATCAAAAAAAAATTTCTTCAGACAAAATGTTAGACGGGAGAGAGGAAAATGTTAGAGGAGAGAGGAAAACGTTAGACGGGAGAGAGGAAAACGTTAGACGGGAGAGAGGAAAACGTTAGACGGGAGAGAGGAAAACGTTAGACGGGAGAGAGGAAAACGTTAGACGGGAGAGAGGAAAACGTTAGACGGGAGAGAGGAAAACGTTAGACGGGAGAGAGGAAAACGTTAGACGGGAGAGAGGAAAACGTTAGACGGGAGAGAGGAAAACGTTAGACGGGAGAGAGGAAAACGTTAGACGGGAGAGAGGAAAACGTTAGACGGGAGAGAGGAAAACGTTAGACGGGAGAGAGGAAAACGTTAGACGGGAGAGAGGAAAACGTTAGATGGGAGAGAGGAAAACGTTAGACGGAGAGAGGAAAACGTTAGACGGGAGAGAGGAAAACGTTAGACGGGAGAGAGGAAAACGTTAGACGGGAGAGGAAAACGGGAGAGTGGAAAACGTTAGACGGGAGAGAGGAAAACGGGAGAGTGGAAAACGTTAGACGGGAGAGAGGAAAACGTTAGACGGGAGAGAGGAAAACGTTAGACGGGAGAGAGGAAAACTTTAGACGGGAGAGAGGAAAACGTTAGACGGGAGAGAGGAAAACGGGAGAGTGGAAAACGTTAGACGGGAGAGAGGAAAACGTTAGACGGGAGAGTGGAAAACGTTAGACGGGAGAGAGGAAAACGTTAGACGGGAGAGAGGAAAACGTTAGACGGGAGAGAGGAAAACGGGAGAGTGGAAAACGTTAGACGGGAGAGAGGAAAACGTTAGACGGGAGAGTGGAAAACGTTAGACGGGAGAGAGGAAAACGTTAGACGGAAGGGAAGATGAAAGAACAAAACTATTTAACTAAAGTAAAAAAATCCGCCATTGGAAAAGAATAATCCTCAGGTTGAAGCATGGTCTTCGCATATGCAATTTAATATTCTTCATTGTTAAGAGACTCTCGAGTCTCAATCGAAGGATCACAAACAAATCCGAGATGAATCCTTTTAAGGTCAGGAAAGGCATTCAACTTTGAGCAAACACAATGTTTGACTTTGGGCACATCTTTCTTTCCTGCATGTGGGATGCATACCCACGTTCGAGAATCCATCCGAACATCCGGACGAAACCGCGGATGACAAAAGTATAAAACGAGGAAAAACGGACCTTGATCAACGACAGTAATAGAGAATTTTCATAGAAAAACGAGAAAAAAGATGTCGTTACGAAATGAAGCGAAACACTAAAAATTGTTCTGGAAAGGAATGTATTTTTTGAGGCTTTGAAGACGTGTACATGATTACAGCCATAGACCAACAACAACATTATAAAACAATAAGAAATACTTGAAAATTTAAATAATTTATTGCGAAGAGCGTCGAAATTAAACTTTGAAGAGTTACGATGAGCGAGAATCCAATTTTAGTTCGCTAACGAACGCAAAGTAAAGAGCGGTCAGAAGGAAAATTTAGAGCTGCTTTTCGCATCCGTGCGGACCTTAAAGGAGAATAAATGCGTGTCGGAGTCTCAGAGAAGTCTCTGCAACACATGAAAAATGGGGGCAGTCAGGCCAAAGTAAAGCAGCGCTGATGAATGTCCCTTTTGGCTGACCGACCGGGATTTACGACATAAAGGCCAACCGGTCACGCAGACCTCGAGATGCAACGCTGCCTTTCGACGTACAAAGAATCGACTCCAACTGGTATGAATGGGCAGAGAAAAACTAATCTTGCGGGGATTCAATCAAAAGTCTCGATAAGGAGTGTCATTTAAAATTATAATTGAATTAATTCTATGAATTCTCACCTTTTATACGCTTTATCTCCTTTGTACAAGACTCCATATCGGCTGTAAATAGCTAAAATTAATCCCACATACTCTGTATATAACATCTTTGTATTAAAGTGGACATACTTAGTTATTGTAAGAAAAAGCATATATATATATATATATATGATGCAAACCCACAAGAAAAAAAATTATTCCAAGGCCTTTCGTGTATATTCGTGTATTCCCGACGAGGTGTACTTCTGAATACACGAAAGGCCTTGGAATCATTTTTCTTTTCCTTGTGGTTTGCATCATTCATTCATTTCACGTGTTTAATTGTGAAATTCATCCATATATATATATATATATATATATATATATATATATATATATATATATATATATATCCAAGCAACTAAAGATCGATGCAGAGAATCGTACCAGCCTAGCTACAATTCTATTTTTATTTATTTAATAATAATTAATAATAATAATAATTATTATATTATCTTTCGACGATGCCAAGTCTAACTTAACCTATTGTGCCCTAACCTGACCTCACTAACTCAATTAAATTGACCTAGATACATTATATTAAGTACATTTGACCCAATCACGATGGAGCAAAGTAACTTTTATTAAACCTGAAACAAATACTGCCTACAAAAATAGGAGCTATACTTGGATGCAAAACATAGCATAGACGTTAACGCAAACTTTAATATTAGATAGATAGATAGAATAGATAGATAGATAGATATAAAAGAAAGATTTCGGTTGCTACTATTTTAATTATAAGTTAGTAAAATATGAAGAAAAAAGGAGGTATAGTAAGATAGTTTCTAATTAAAAGCTTATAAAAGCTTTTCACTATTATATGACTGAACATTACGGCGATAAGATTACGATAAAGCAAAATTCCCTATTACTTCTTAATAACAAATATATATATATATATATATATATATTAGAGCAATCAATAGGCAAATAAATGAGAAATATCACGCAGTAGTCCTCCTTTTACGTACCTAAAAAATCGTCATTCTCTATTACGAAACTATTAATGGTAATTTATGACGCGAGGGTCAATGGCACTTTCGCTTAATGGTGCCAGCTACGGAGTTCGATCTCCAGACCTCCAATAACGAAATAAATAAAGTACCCCAAATCACTGTAATTTTAAGTATATTCTTTGTAAATGTATTTGAAATCTAAGTTGCCGAGTCCAGTATCTTAGCGGAGGAGTTTCAAGATCGACCCGCGCAATTTGGTTTTCAAATTTGGCTTCAGTCTTCGTTCAAGAATGAGAAATCTGCGAGTGAGAATCTGAAAGGAGGAAATTTTCAAATAGATCCAATCCCATTCTCAATGAAGGATTTTTTTTCCGCCTTTTTTTTTTTTAAGACTTTTCATAGAATGTATTTTTCGGGCCCGCAATTGCGTCATGATCTTTTATCCTTCCCCAAATCAGGAAACTCGCTCTCAAATTTGGAATTCTCATTTGGAACATTCTCACTCGTGGACCGCGGTTAAAAATGGGAATGACACCGAGTGGAGAATTAATCCTTCATTCTTGTCATTCGCTTCACCGCTGTGAACGATCTATTTTAATAGTTTCCAACTTCAAATTCTGGACTTGAAAGAAACAATCTAGAAACGAGTCAATAAAGTGCAGTTTCAGTTCAATTTGGAAATATACATGGACCATTTTACCATAGAAACAAACCTTTATCTTATTTAATCCATGTTATATTTACGAGCAACTCCTTATAACTACGCAGCGACACAAAACATTCATAGCCTCGAACGATGGTGCGTAGAAACTGGAATTGCCCGCAAAGATGTAAAGCCAGTTTTATACTCAAGCTTGAGACGAAGAGTCAGTTCTGAAATTTCATATTTCATCTCAAAGAAAAATTAGCGTCGGAGTTTCTCGTGTTTGGTGTCACAGTCGGAAATTTCAAGATTAAACTTTCAGTCGTCATCCAAGGGCAATCTCGGCGAACGGACTGGATTTAAACATCTAAACGAACTTTGTGCCTAATTCAAAGATATTAATATGCCAAAAGTGGGCGATCATTCTGATTCCCACAATCGTAACTGATTTGGGTCTTCGGTGCATTTGGCCACATTTGAAATAGGAATCAAAAGAATTTTCTCTTTTTTTTTTTTTTGTAGTACAAACTGGAACTGGATTAGGACTCGGGGATCTTCCTTTGAACGGAATCCGAGCAGGATTCGACAATATGTTACGGGTAAGGATTAAAAGTAAATTTTGTATATAAAATTTAAAAAAATACTATATACATACCACCGAACACGATCCCGATCAGGATTTATTCTTTGAGTCTACAGATTGTACGTGTGAGAGAACCTCGTACCTCGTTATCCCCAAAAACTTTAAAAAAATAAAACAAAATAAATAAAGTTGTTTTATCAGGTCATCCCACAAGTAATGTCGTTTTTTACGATAGATTAAGTTTAAACTAGTCCTACTCGGTTTAAGCATAAATTTTCCGAAGGTTATATCTAAGAGGAGATCTATCGTGTTTCGCTACATACTTTACAGACCTTGACCAGTGAAGACGTGTGTTTTGCTTTATGTGAACCCCTCATAAACATGGCGGTATCAGAAGAGCATATCAGGCATATAATGCTTTACGAGTTCAAAAAGGGGAATAGTGCTACTGAAGCAACGCGAAACATTCAGGACGTCTATGGCAACGATATTCTGCATGTGAAGAAATGTCAAAGATGGTTTCAAAAGTTTAGGAATGGTGACTGCTGTTTGACGGATGCAGCACGGTCTGGACGCCCTGCTGAGTTTGATGATGACCTGCTGTTAGCCGCACTTGAAGAAGACTGTTCAACAACTGTCGAAGAATTGGCCCAGAAACTCAATTCATCCCCGTCCACCATCCATCGACATTTGCAACAACTCGGGAAAGTGCCTAAGTTAGGAAAATGGGTGCCACATGAATTGTAGGTCTACAATCTGAGGGTGCGGGTAAACATTAGCACAGCTCTTCATTCCCGTGAACTCCAAGATCCGTTTTTGCACCGTTTAATGACTGGTAATGAAAAGTGGATACTGTACCAGAATGTTAAGAGCCGTCGACAGTGGGTTTGTACCGGAGAACCAGCGACACCACAGCCAAAACCAAATCTTCACCCTCGGAAAGTGTTGCTTAGTGTTTGGTGGGATAAAGGTGGTGTAATACACTTTGAAACCTTACCACACAACCAAACAATGACCGCTCAAGTCTACTGTTAACAACTGGATCGATTGAACACTGCACTAAAAGAAGAGAGACCTTCTTTCGTTAATCGGAAAGGAATCGTGTTCCACCACGACAACGCACGTCCTCATACCGCTCGGATCACTTCTGCAAAAATTGAGGGGCTTGGGTGGGAAAAACTTCCACATCCTCCATATTCTCCAGACCTTGCGCCTTCAGATTATCATCTCTTCATGAGTCTGCCAAACTATCTTGACGAGAAACAGTATACTTCTTTAGATGACCTGCACACCAGTCTTTGTACGTTTTTTGCCTCAAAACCGCTTGAATTTTATAAACATGGCATTGAAAAGCTTGTAGGACGTTGGCAGAATGTCATTGATTCCGATGGAAAATATATACTAGATTAAAAAGTTCGTTGATTTTTTTTTTTGTCCTTCAAATTCCGATCTAAAAAACGACATTACTTATGGGATGACCTGATAGTTCTACAAAAATATTGGCGTCTACATCATATACACCTTGGTGGTGTAGTGGTTAGCGTCGCTGACTACGAATCCATCGGCCCCGGGATCGAGACCCGGTGATGGCAGGCGGCGCGCAGCAAAACCCAGCTATTCATCTTTCCACACAATAAAGAAAGTGGTTGGTAGATAAATGGGTACCCTGGGTAGCCTAGTGGTTAAGACGCTGGGCTGCTGCTGGTGGGGCGTGGTTCGGATTCCACGTTAAACTGTAGGTCTAAAGTGGAGTGAAAAGCTTGACCTTCGTCAGGATGAACAATTCGGGCGGAAGCAAACCAAAGGTTTATTACCAAAATAATGTTGCAACACCTTATTTTGGCTACATTTTATCTTCTTCAAAGCTGTATTAGGGTTAACTATAGTACCGAACTCTTTTAATGATAGACCAAGGTATTTCAGAGCGTAGTTTAATTCCAAATTCTTTTCGAAATACTTTCGAGGGAGAGAATATTAAGGTCAGTAAAAATTCTTACTTCTTCGATGTGATTATAAAAATTAAAAATTTCTTCATTACAGACACGTTAAGAACACGCATTAGGAATACAGACGTTTAGAATTCGAATGAATGCATCCATCAATATTTTCTTGTAATAACGTAAAAAGTTTATTAGACAGGGTGATCCAAAAAAAGTAATCCCAAAAATAATGAATAATAAATTATTTTGTGTCTTTTTTGCACCCCCCTGTATATTATGCGAACTTTGTGTAGGATTTCCCATTTTTTTAAAATTACATTTTTCATAGAAACTACTAGAGGCCTACAAATGCGTCACTGCCCTTTTTTTAATTTCCCAAATCAGGAAACTTCTCCCAAATAAAAAATTCCCACTTTTGGACCGCGAATGAGATTTAATAATAATGATTGGGGTTGTTTAACCACCTACGCAACATCTAAAGTCATATGACGGAGGGGACCTACGGGTTTACGTGGAATCCGAACCACGGGTCGCTACATAATTAATCTGGACACGGAGGACGGTCTCCCATCCAACTACTACCCAGACCCAATGTCGCTTAACTTCGCTGGGAAGTAATATAAAGTATTCGAATATCCTCCGAGTCCAACTACAACCTACGTGTCTACCTGATTATGCTCTATAATTAACTGCCGAATAGGTGTCTACGGCGTTTTCGATCGAGTGTTCATGTCAATCTGTATATACAGGGTTTCCCATAGGTCTGGTCTCAAAAAATCTTATTTTAAATTAAATTCACGGAAGTAATACATTAAAACTAAACCAAATGTTCAAAGTGATGCGAGTGTAACTCGCTTCCACATTAGCCACTGCGTGTTATTCTACCTGCAACAAAAAATAAGGCCCAAAAACAAGACATCAATTTGAATATTTGCCTTAATTCTAATGAATTACTTTCGTAAATTTACTGTAGTTTAAAATAAATTTTTCTATGAAACCAAACTTATGGGACACCATATATATATATATATATATATATATATATATATATATATATATATATATATATGTTTGCTAAGACCAATTGCAAACGGTAAAAAGAGCAAAAGTAAAAACCGTACATAAGGTGAGAAGCAAAAGACGGTACACAACCAAACCGCACACAAGGAAAGTATAAATCGCAAAGTTCTCATTACTATGCAAAAAGTTGGCCAAAAAGACGAAGTAACTAAAGAGTAAATGGATGACGATGAAAAATAATTCACTTTATGCTCCCACGACGGAAAAAAACGATGAAATAAGAGCTTTGTTTGTATGTTACAACGAGAACTCGCCGAAATGGTATGTATGTGTGTGTGTGTGTGTGTGTGTGTGTGTGTGTGTGTGTGTGTGAGGGCAGTCGGAAAAACAAAACCGTTGAATAAATCTTGAGAACAATTCCCTCCCAACGGATGCAACACCTCAAATTGCTATTATGAAAGAAAAAAAAAAAGACCCAAGAAATGCTTAAAGAAAAAAATGCCCCTAAAAATGCCAAAAATAAAGGCGTCTCGAGGCCAAATTAAATACATTAATTGTAGAGTTGGTATTATTCATTCGGATGAATTTTATTCACGTTTCCTTTCATTACCACTTAAGGGGGAGTTTACCCCTACCGCCTTTTACGCACGCTCCGTCTGCCTTGACGACACAGTTAAAATTCTCTCTGTATATTTAGTGTCAAATATTTCAACTCATTTTAGCGAGTTTTATAGCTTTTATGAAACTCAATTAAATGCAAACGTTTTGTCCTCTGAATATTAAACACGGTCTCAAAACTGTAACACTTCGAACTGCGCGCGCGCACAACAAATCTATAATCAAATTTCTGTATATTGTGCGACAAAACAAGCACAAATTTTTACAACACACACACACACACACACATATATATATAATATATATATATATATATATATATATATATATATATACATATATACATACATACATACATATATATATACAGTATATATATATATATTAGTGGTGGACAGGATATCCGCATAATTTTTAACATCCGCATCCGCACTTGACTGCGGATGTTATGCGGATATTACCTCTAATAAATTATGCAATTTACAATTAAATTAGCTTATAAAGTAGCTTATAAGGCCCAGTCATACACATTTCATGTAAAGTATTAATGAACAAAAAGTATATAAACCTGAAAATATAAATACGTGGTAACACAGAAAATTGAATGAAACTTGTTTCATTGAATTTTCTGTGGATGAAACTCTCGAGAAAGTTATTATTTTTATCATAATGAAAACATTAATTTTAATTCTTATGCATTGCCTCCCATAATAGTAATATCACGAAATTTGAAAAATTATGTTATATATTCATACTTCTATATTATATTGATAGATTAACTAAATATCCGCATCCGCGGATATTGAAATTAAAGATCCGCATCCGCAGATGTTGAAAAACTGACATCCGGTCCACCACTAATATACAGTATATATATATATATATATAATATATATATATATATATATATATATATATATATATATATAATATATATATATATATCACACACGGTGAACCAAAAGTAGGTGGACAGTAGGTTGAATACGGTTTGTGTTATATTATATTATAACTATGGTGTTCATTATAACTATGGTGTTTGTGTTATTTATATTAAATATTATAACTAAATTTATTTAAATTTTATTTTGTATTATAGTATACAAAAAAATTAAATATGTATTCTCAAAATAAACGTTATCATTTACTGTCCACCTACATTTGGTTCACCCTATATATATATATATATATATATATATATATATATATATGGAAAACATTCGTTTGAAAGCGCATGAGAGGGAGTTGTATAATGCGTATATTAATTATTGTAACCAACGACTATTTCTTAACTTAAAAACAATATCTGTCGCAAGGAATACTTTAGTTCTTGAAATAAAATTTCAAATAAGTGTTTTTCCTGAAAAAGCAAATATTGGTTTTCATGGTGTATCTTTCAATCACGGAAAGATGAACAGGATTTTTTGCAATGTGTGTGTGTGTGTGTGTGTGTGTGTGTGTGTGTGTGTGTGTGTGTGTGTGTGTGTGTGTGTGTTACAGTATTTTTAATCAAGAAATTATGTTAAAAAATATTCTTTGAAAAGGTATATATTTCACCTTTTGAAGAAAAAAAAAAAGATTTCAAAGTATATTTTTTTCTTGATTAAAAATGTAAAACCTTTTGCTGTTATTGAGAATACTCAAATAAATAAATAAGTAAATAAGTAAAGTAAATAATAAAAAAAATAAATAAATAAATAAATAATATATATATAATATATATATATATATATATATATATATATATAATATATATATATATATAAGGCAAAGTGAAAAGCGATTCCAAGGCCTTTCGCGCATTGAAGAGGGAATTCCCTAACGAAATGTAGTGCTGAATACACGAAAGGCCTTAGAATCGCTTTTTCTTTTCCTTGCGGGTGTTGTACATCACTTGTTTATGTTTTATTGTAGAATTCATTCGACATATACACGCTAATAATAATAATAATAATTGTTACCATATAAATGAACAAGAGGAAAATTCTTCCAAATGCAAACCAAATAAGAAGGGTGCCTTTTTGGTGTTTCAATGCTCATAGTTGACCCTAAAGCGGTTCGTAGGAAGTTGTAATTGGCCTTATTCCTTCTTTATCATATATATATATTATATATTATATATAATATATATATTAAAGAAGGAATAAGGCCAATTAAAACTTCATATGGGTATACACACACACACACAAAATATATATATAATATAATTCAAATCATCTACGGGTCCCTACATCATCTGAACGTTGAGGAGGTTCACCCATCAAACTACTGGACAGACCCAAAGTCGCTTCCCCTCGCTGATTTAACGGAAATGATATGTTGCGACGTGGACCCAACGTACTCCCAAAAGGATTACATACAATCCCTTTGGGGATATATATGGGATATACTGTGTGTGTGTATATATATATATATGTGTATATATTATATATATATATATATATATATATATATATATATTATATATATATATACACACAGGGTGTCCCATAAGTCCGGCATCATAGGAGAAATTCATATTTTTCTATTTCTACAAACCATAATTCATATTTTTCTTATGCTCGATTTGCCAATTTCCCGTCCACGAGGCTGTTTTTTATGGAAATGGTGAGGTAAATCGACAGAACACCCGCTACTGGTCTCAAAACAACCCTCACTGGTATACCTCTTCAAAGAACAAGGTGCATCTCGGGTGATGGTATGGTGTGGCATTTGGAAGGATCGCATCATAGGCCCCCTCTTTTCGATGAACATGTCACTGGAGGCACCTACCTACGTATGCTCAAGGAAGAAGCATTTCCCAGTGTCTTGAACAAAGAAGGAAATTTCCCAACATTGGTTCCAGCAAGACGGCGCTCCTGCACATTACAGCACCCAAGTACGGGAATACCTGTACCAACAATTCCCTGGTCATTGGATAGGACGTCGAGGGCCTGTGGATGAGCAGCTAGAAGCCCGGATCTCACGCCACTAGATTTTTATCTCTGGGGCCACTCGAAAGCGCTGGTATACGCAGAGAAAATTAGTGTGTTGACCATTTGCGGCAGCGCATTATTGGGGCATGTAACACCATTACTCCTGATCATTCACCGTGTGCTTACTGACTGGGTATCACGTCTGAATTCGTGTATTGAAAACAATGGTGGACATATTGAGCACGTTCTGTAAATAAAAGCTTTTGTTTTGCCTTTTTCATTATTTTTCCTATGATGCCGGACTTATGGGACACCCTGTATATATATATATATATATATATATATATATACTGTGTATATATATATATATATATATATATATATATATATATATATATATATACAGGGTGTCCCATAAGTCCGGCATCATAGGAAAATAATAAAAAGGCAAAACAAAAGCTTTTATTTACAGAACGTGCTCAATATGTCCACCATTGTTTTCAATACACGAATTCAGACGTGATACCCAGTCAGTAAGCACACGGTGAATGATATCAGGAGTAATGGTGTTACATGCCCCAATAATGCGCTGCCGCAAATGGTCAACACACCTAATTTTCTCTGCGTATACCAGCGCTTTCGAGTGGCCCCAGAGATAAAAATCTAGTGGCGTGAGATCCGGGCTTCTAGCTGCTCATTCCACAGGCCCTCGACGTCCTATCCAATGACCAGGGAATTGTTGGTACAGGTATTCCCGTACTTGGGTGCTGTAATGTGCAGGAGCGCCGTCTTGCTGGAACCATGTTGGGAATTTCCTTCTTTGTTCAAGACACTGGGAAATGCTTCTTCCTTGAGCATACGTAGGTAGGTGCCTCCAGTGACATGTTCATCGAAAAAGAGGGGGCCTATGATGCGATCCTTCCAAATGCCACACCATACCATCACCCGAGATGCACCTTGTTCCTTTGAAGAGGTATACCAGTGAGGTTGTTTTGAGACCAGTAGCGGGTGTTCTGTCGATTTACCTCACCATTTCCATAAAAAACAGCCTCGTGGACGGGAAATTGGCAAATCGAGCATAAGAAAATATGAATTATGGTTTGTAGAAATAGAAAAATATGAATTTCTCCTATGATGCCGGACTTATGGGACACCCTGTGTGTGTATATATATATATATATATATATATATATATATATATATATATATATATATATATATATATATATATATATACACACACACAGTATATCCCATATATCCCCCAAAGGGATTGTATGTAATCCTTTTGGGAGTACGTTGGGTCCACGTCGCAACATATCATTTCCGTTAAATCAGCGAGGGGAAGCGACTTTGGGTCTGTCCAGTAGTTTGATGGGTGAACCTCCTCAACGTTCAGATGATGTAGGGACCCGTAGATGATTTGAATTATATTTATATATATTTTGTGTGTGTGTGTGTATACCCATATGAAGTTTTAATTGGCCTTATTCCTTCTTTATATATATATATATATATATATATATATATATATGATAAAGAAGGAATAAGGCCAATTACAACTTCCTACGAACCGCTTTAGGGTCAACTATGAGCATTGAAACACCAAAAAGGCACCCTTCTTATTTGGTTTGCATTTGGAAGAATTTTCCTCTTGTTCATTTATATGGTAACAATTATTATTATTATTATTATTGCGTGTATATGTCGAATGAATTCTACAATAAAACATAAACAAGTGATGTACAACACCCGCAAGGAAAAAGAAAAGCGATTCTAAGGCCTTTCGTGTATTCAGCACTACATTTCGTTAGGGAATTCCCTCTTCAATGCGCGAAAGGCCTTGGAATCGCTTTTCACTTTGCCTTATATATATATATATATATATATATATATATATATATATATATATATATATATATATATATATATTATTATTTATTTATTTATTTATTTATTTATTTATTTACTTTACTTATTTACTTATTTATTTATTTGAGTATTCTCAATAACAGCAAAAGGTTTTACATTTTTAATCAAGAAAAAATATACTTTGAAATCTTTTTTTTTTTCTTCAAAAGGTGAAATATACCTTTTCAAAGAATATTTTTTAACATAATTTCTTGATTAAAATACTGTAACACACACACACACACACACACACACACACACACACACACACACACACACACACACATTGCAAAAAATCCTGTTCATCTTTCCGTGATTGAAAGATACACCATGAAAACCAATATTTGCTTTTTCAGGAAAACACTTATTTGAAATTTTATTTCAAGAACTAAGTATTCCTTGCGACAGATATGTTTTTAAGTTAAGAAATAGTCGTTGGTTACAATAATTAATATACGCATTATACAACTCCCTCTCATGCGCTTTCAAACGAATGTTTTCCATATATATATATATATATATATATATATATATATATATATATAGGTGAACCAAATGTAGGTGGACAGTAAATGATAACGTTTATTTTGAGAATACATATTTAATTTTTTTGTATACTATAATACAAAATAAAATTTAAATAAATTTAGTTATAATATTTAATATAATATAACACAAACACCATAGTTATAATGAACACCATAGTTATAATATAATATAACACAAACCGTATTCAACCTACTGTCCACCTACTTTTGGTTCACCGTGTGTGTATTATATATATATATATATATATATATATATATATATATATATATATATATATATATATATATATATATATATATATATATATATACGTGTATATTAGTGGTGGACCGGATGTCAGTTTTTCAACATCTGCGGATGCGGATCTTTAATTTCAATATCCGCGGATGCGGATATTTAGTTAATCTATCAATATAATATAGAAGTATGAATATATAACATAATTTTTCAAATTTCGTGATATTACTATTATGGGAGGCAATGCATAAGAATTAAAATTAATGTTTTCATTATGATAAAAATAATAACTTTCTCGAGAGTTTCATCCACAGAAAATTCAATGAAACAAGTTTCATTCAATTTTCTGTGTTACCACGTATTTATATTTTCAGGTTTATATACTTTTTGTTCATTAATACTTTACATGAAATGTGTATGACTGGGCCTTATAAGCTACTTTATAAGCTAATTTAATTGTAAATTGCATAATTTATTAGAGGTAATATCCGCATAACATCCGCAGTCAAGTGCGGATGCGGATGTTAAAAATTATGCGGATATCCTGTCCACCACTAATATATATATATATACTGTATATATATATATGTATGTATGTATGTATATATATATATATATATATATATATATATATATATATATATATATATATATATGTGTGTGTGTGTGTGTGTGTGTTGTATAAAATTTGTGCTTGTTTTGTCGCACAATATACAGAAATTTGATTATAGATTTGTTGTGCGCGCGCGCAGTTCGAAGTGTTACAGTTTTGAGACCGTGTTTAATATTCAGAGGACAAAACGTTTGCATTTAATTGAGTTTCATAAAAGCTATAAAACTCGCTAAAATGAGTTGAAATATTTGACACTAAATATACAGAGAGAATTTTAACTGTGTCGTCAAGGCAGACGGAGCGTGCGTAAAAGGCGGTAGGGGTAAACTCCCCTCTTAAGTGGTAATGAAAGGAAACGTGAATAAAATTCATCCGAATGAATAATACCAACTCTACAATTAATGTATTTAATTTGGCCTCGAGACGCCTTTATTTTTGGCATTTTTAGGGGCATTTTTTTCTTTAAGCATTTCTTGGGTCTTTTTTTTTTTTCTTTCATAATAGCAATTTGAGGTGTTGCATCCGTTGGGAGGGAATTGTTCTCAAGATTTATTCAACGGTTTTGTTTTTCCGACTGCCCTCACACACACACACACACACACACACACACACACACACACACACATACATACCATTTCGGCGAGTTCTCGTTGTAACATACAAACAAAGCTCTTATTTCATCGTTTTTTTCCGTCGTGGGAGCATAAAGTGAATTATTTTTCATCGTCATCCATTTACTCTTTAGTTACTTCGTCTTTTTGGCCAACTTTTTGCATAGTAATGAGAACTTTGCGATTTATACTTTCCTTGTGTGCGGTTTGGTTGTGTACCGTCTTTTGCTTCTCACCTTATGTAC
Organism: Bathynomus jamesi; assembly: GCA_023014485.1. Lineage (NCBI taxonomy): Eukaryota > Metazoa > Arthropoda > Malacostraca > Isopoda > Cirolanidae > Bathynomus > Bathynomus jamesi. Next base: position 153,516 of record JAJOZX010009303.1, read on the forward strand.
GGTTTTTACTTTTGCTCTTTTTACCGTTTGCAATTGGTCTTAGCAAACATATATATATATATATATATATATATATATATATATATATATATATATATATATATATGGTGTCCCATAAGTTTGGTTTCATAGAAAAATTTATTTTAAACTACAGTAAATTTACGAAAGTAATTCATTAGAATTAAGGCAAATATTCAAATTGATGTCTTGTTTTTGGGCCTTATTTTTTGTTGCAGGTAGAATAACACGCAGTGGCTAATGTGGAAGCGAGTTACACTCGCATCACTTTGAACATTTGGTTTAGTTTTAATGTATTACTTCCGTGAATTTAATTTAAAATAAGATTTTTTGAGACCAGACCTATGGGAAACCCTGTATATACAGATTGACATGAACACTCGATCGAAAACGCCGTAGACACCTATTCGGCAGTTAATTATAGAGCATAATCAGGTAGACACGTAGGTTGTAGTTGGACTCGGAGGATATTCGAATACTTTATATTACTTCCCAGCGAAGTTAAGCGACATTGGGTCTGGGTAGTAGTTGGATGGGAGACCGTCCTCCGTGTCCAGATTAATTATGTAGCGACCCGTGGTTCGGATTCCACGTAAACCCGTAGGTCCCCTCCGTCATATGACTTTAGATGTTGCGTAGGTGGTTAAACAACCCCAATCATTATTATTAAATCTCATTCGCGGTCCAAAAGTGGGAATTTTTTATTTGGGAGAAGTTTCCTGATTTGGGAAATTAAAAAAGAGGGCAGTGACGCATTTGTAGGCCTCTAGTAGTTTCTATGAAAAATGTAATTTTAAAAAAATGGGAAATCCTACACAAAGTTCGCATAATATACAGGGGGGTGCAAAAAAGACACAAAATAATTTATTATTCATTATTTTTGGGATTACTTTTTTTGGATCACCCTGTCTAATAAACTTTTTACGTTATTACAAGAAAATATTGATGGATGCATTCATTCGAATTCTAAACGTCTGTATTCCTAATGCGTGTTCTTAACGTGTCTGTAATGAAAAATTTTTAATTTTTATAATCACATCGAAGAAGTAAGAATTTTTACTGACCTTAATATTCTCTCCCTCGAAAGTATTTCGAAAAGAATTTGGAATTAAACTACGCTCTGAAATACCTTGGTCTATCATTAAAAGAGTTCGGTACTATAGTTAACCCTAATACAGCTTTGAAGAAGATAAAATGTAGCCAAAATAAGGTGTTGCAACATTATTTTGGTAATAAACCTTTGGTTTGCTTCCGCCCGAATTGTTCATCCTGACGAAGGTCAAGCTTTTCACTCCACTTTAGACCTACAGTTTAACGTGGAATCCGAACCACGCCCCACCAGCAGCAGCCCGCGTCTTAACCACTAGGCTACCCAGGGTACCCATTTATCTACCAACCACTTTCTTTATTGTGTGGAAAGATGAATAGCTGGGTTTTGCTGCGCGCCGCCTGCCATCACCGGTCTCGATCCCGGGGCCGATGGATTCGTAGTCAGCGACGCTAACCACTACACCACCAAGGTGTATATGATGTAGACGCCAATATTTTTGTAGAACTATCAGGTCATCCCATAAGTAATGTCGTTTTTTAGATCGGAATTTGAAGGACAAAAAAAAAAATCAACGAACTTTTTAATCTAGTATATATTTTCCATCGGAATCAATGACATTCTGCCAACGTCCTACAAGCTTTTCAATGCCATGTTTATAAAATTCAAGCGGTTTTGAGGCAAAAACGTACAAAGACTGGTGTGCAGGTCATCTAAAGAAGTATACTGTTTCTCGTCAAGATAGTTTGGCAGACTCATGAAGAGATGATAATCTGAAGGCGCAAGGTCTGGAGAATATGGAGGATGTGGAAGTTTTTCCCACCCAAGCCCCTCAATTTTTGCAGAAGTGATCCGAGCGGTATGAGGACGTGCGTTGTCGTGGTGGAACACGATTCCTTTCCGATTAACGAAAGAAGGTCTCTCTTCTTTTAGTGCAGTGTTCAATCGATCCAGTTGTTAACAGTAGACTTGAGCGGTCATTGTTTGGTTGTGTGGTAAGGTTTCAAAGTGTATTACACCACCTTTATCCCACCAAACACTAAGCAACACTTTCCGAGGGTGAAGATTTGGTTTTGGCTGTGGTGTCGCTGGTTCTCCGGTACAAACCCACTGTCGACGGCTCTTAACATTCTGGTACAGTATCCACTTTTCATTACCAGTCATTAAACGGTGCAAAAACGGATCTTGGAGTTCACGGGAATGAAGAGCTGTGCTAATGTTTACCCGCACCCTCAGATTGTAGACCTACAATTCATGTGGCACCCATTTTCCTAACTTAGGCACTTTCCCGAGTTGTTGCAAATGTCGATGGATGGTGGACGGGGATGAATTGAGTTTCTGGGCCAATTCTTCGACAGTTGTTGAACAGTCTTCTTCAAGTGCGGCTAACAGCAGGTCATCATCAAACTCAGCAGGGCGTCCAGACCGTGCTGCATCCGTCAACAGCAGTCACCATTCCTAAACTTTTGAAACCATCTTTGACATTTCTTCACATGCAGAATATCGTTGCCATAGACGTCCTGAATGTTTCGCGTTGCTTCAGTAGCACTATTCCCCTTTTTGAACTCGTAAAGCATTATATGCCTGATATGCTCTTCTGATACCGCCATGTTTATGAGGGGTTCACATAAAGCAAAACACACGTCTTCACTGGTCAAGGTCTGTAAAGTATGTAGCGAAACACGATAGATCTCCTCTTAGATATAACCTTCGGAAAATTTATGCTTAAACCGAGTAGGACTAGTTTAAACTTAATCTATCGTAAAAAACGACATTACTTGTGGGATGACCTGATAAAACAACTTTATTTATTTTGTTTTATTTTTTTAAAGTTTTTGGGGATAACGAGGTACGAGGTTCTCTCACACGTACAATCTGTAGACTCAAAGAATAAATCCTGATCGGGATCGTGTTCGGTGGTATGTATATAGTATTTTTTTAAATTTTATATACAAAATTTACTTTTAATCCTTACCCGTAACATATTGTCGAATCCTGCTCGGATTCCGTTCAAAGGAAGATCCCCGAGTCCTAATCCAGTTCCAGTTTGTACTACAAAAAAAAAAAAAAGAGAAAATTCTTTTGATTCCTATTTCAAATGTGGCCAAATGCACCGAAGACCCAAATCAGTTACGATTGTGGGAATCAGAATGATCGCCCACTTTTGGCATATTAATATCTTTGAATTAGGCACAAAGTTCGTTTAGATGTTTAAATCCAGTCCGTTCGCCGAGATTGCCCTTGGATGACGACTGAAAGTTTAATCTTGAAATTTCCGACTGTGACACCAAACACGAGAAACTCCGACGCTAATTTTTCTTTGAGATGAAATATGAAATTTCAGAACTGACTCTTCGTCTCAAGCTTGAGTATAAAACTGGCTTTACATCTTTGCGGGCAATTCCAGTTTCTACGCACCATCGTTCGAGGCTATGAATGTTTTGTGTCGCTGCGTAGTTATAAGGAGTTGCTCGTAAATATAACATGGATTAAATAAGATAAAGGTTTGTTTCTATGGTAAAATGGTCCATGTATATTTCCAAATTGAACTGAAACTGCACTTTATTGACTCGTTTCTAGATTGTTTCTTTCAAGTCCAGAATTTGAAGTTGGAAACTATTAAAATAGATCGTTCACAGCGGTGAAGCGAATGACAAGAATGAAGGATTAATTCTCCACTCGGTGTCATTCCCATTTTTAACCGCGGTCCACGAGTGAGAATGTTCCAAATGAGAATTCCAAATTTGAGAGCGAGTTTCCTGATTTGGGGAAGGATAAAAGATCATGACGCAATTGCGGGCCCGAAAAATACATTCTATGAAAAGTCTTAAAAAAAAAAAAGGCGGAAAAAAAATCCTTCATTGAGAATGGGATTGGATCTATTTGAAAATTTCCTCCTTTCAGATTCTCACTCGCAGATTTCTCATTCTTGAACGAAGACTGAAGCCAAATTTGAAAACCAAATTGCGCGGGTCGATCTTGAAACTCCTCCGCTAAGATACTGGACTCGGCAACTTAGATTTCAAATACATTTACAAAGAATATACTTAAAATTACAGTGATTTGGGGTACTTTATTTATTTCGTTATTGGAGGTCTGGAGATCGAACTCCGTAGCTGGCACCATTAAGCGAAAGTGCCATTGACCCTCGCGTCATAAATTACCATTAATAGTTTCGTAATAGAGAATGACGATTTTTTAGGTACGTAAAAGGAGGACTACTGCGTGATATTTCTCATTTATTTGCCTATTGATTGCTCTAATATATATATATATATTATTATTTTGTTATTAAGAAGTAATAGGGAATTTTGCTTTATCGTAATCTTATCGCCGTAATGTTCAGTCATATAATAGTGAAAAGCTTTTATAAGCTTTTAATTAGAAACTATCTTACTATACCTCCTTTTTTCTTCATATTTTACTAACTTATAATTAAAATAGTAGCAACCGAAATCTTTCTTTTATATCTATCTATCTATCTATCTATCTATCTATCTATCTATCTAATATTAAAGTTTGCGTTAACGTCTATGCTATGTTTTGCATCCAAGTATAGCTCCTATTTTTGTAGGCAGTATTTGTTTCAGGTTTAATAAAAGTTACTTTGCTCCATCGTGATTGGGTCAAATGTACTTAATATAATGTATCTAGGTCAATTTAATTGAGTTAGTGAGGTCAGGTTAGGGCACAATAGGTTAAGTTAGACTTGGCATCGTCGAAAGATAATATAAATAATTATTATTATTATTAATTATTATTAAATAAATAAAAATAGAATTGTAGCTAGGCTGGTACGATTCTCTGCATCGATCTTTAGTTGCTTGGATATATATATATTATATATATATATATTATATATATATATATATATATATATATGGATGAATTTCACATTAAACACGTGAAATGAATGAATGATGCAAACCACAAGGAAAAAGAAAAATGATTCCAAGGCCTTTCGTGTATTCAGAAGTACACCTCGTCGGGAATACACGAATATACACTAAAGGCCTTGGAATAATTTTTTTTCCTTGTGGGTTTGCATCATATATATATATATATATATGCTTTTTCTCTACAATAACTTAAGTATGTCCACTTTAATACAAAGATGTTATATACAGAGTATGTGGGATTAATTTTAGCTATTTACAGCCGATATGGAGTCTTGTACAAAGGAGATAAAGCGTATAAAAGGTGAGAATTCATAGAATTAATTCAATTATAATTTTAAATGACACTCCTTATCGAGACTTTTGATTGAATCCCCGCAAGATTAGTTTTTCTCTGCCCATTCATACCAGTTGGAGTCGATTCTTTGTACGTCGAAAGGCAGCGTTGCATCTCGAGGTCTGCGTGACCGGTTGGCCTTTATGTCGTAAATCCCGGTCGGTCAGCCAAAAGGGACATTCATCAGCGCTGCTTTACTTTGGCTTGACTGCCCCCATTTTTCATGTGTTGCAGAGACTTCTCTGAGACTCCGACACGCATTTATTCTCCTTTAAGGTCCGCACGGATGCGAAAAGCAGCTCTAAATTTTCCTTCTGACCGCTCTTTACTTTGCGTTCGTTAGCGAACTAAAATTGGATTCTCGCTCATCGTAACTCTTCAAAGTTTAATTTCGACGCTCTTCGCAATAAATTATTTAAATTTTCAAGTATTTCTTATTGTTTTATAATGTTGTTGTTGGTCTATGGCTGTAATCATGTACACGTCTTCAAAGCCTCAAAAAATACATTCCTTTCCAGAACACTTTTTAGTGTTTCGCTTCATTTCGTAACGACATCTTTTTTTCTCGTTTTTCTATGAAATTCTCTATTACTGTCGTTGATCAAGGGCCGTTTTTCCTCGTTTTATACTTTTGTCATCCGCGGTTTCGTCGGATGTTCGGATGGATTCTCGAACGTGGGTATGCATCCCACATGCAGGAAAGAAAGATGTGCCCAAAGTCAAACATTGTGTTTGCTCAAAGTTGAATGCCTTTCCTGACCTTAAAAGGATTCATCTCGGATTTGTTTGTGATCCTTCGATTGAGACTCGAGAGTCTCTTAACAATGAAGAATATTAAATTGCATATGCGAAGACCATGCTTCAACCTGAGGATTATTCTTTTCCAATGGCGGATTTTTTTACTTTAGTTAAATAGTTTTGTTCTTTCATCTTCCCTTCCGTCTAACGTTTTCCTCTCTCCCGTCTAACGTTTTCCACTCTCCCGTCTAACGTTTTCCTCTCTCCCGTCTAACGTTTTCCACTCTCCCGTTTTCCTCTCTCCCGTCTAACGTTTCCTCTCTCCCGTCTAACGTTTTCCTCTCTCCCGTCTAACGTTTTCCACTCTCCCGTCTAACGTTTTCCTCTCTCCCGTCTAACGTTTTCCACTCTCCCGTTTTCCTCTCTCCCGTCTAACGTTTTCCTCTCTCCCGTCTAAAGTTTTCCTCTCTCCCGTCTAACGTTTTCCTCTCTCCCGTCTAACGTTTTCCTCTCTCCCGTCTAACGTTTTTCACTCTCCCGTTTTCCTCTCTCCCGTCTAACGTTTTCCACTCTCCCGTTTTCCTCTCCCGTCTAACGTTTTCCTCTCTCCCGTCTACGTTTTCCTCTCTCCCGTCTAACGTTTTCCTCTCTCCCGTCTAACGTTTTCCTCTCTCCCATCTAACGTTTTCCTCTCTCCCGTCTAACGTTTTCCTCTCTCCCGTCTAACGTTTTCCTCTCTCCCGTCTAACGTTTTCCTCTCTCCCGTCTAACGTTTTCCTCTCTCCCGTCTAACGTTTTCCTCTCTCCCGTCTAACGTTTTCCTCTCTCCCGTCTAACGTTTTCCTCTCTCCCGTCTAACGTTTTCCTCTCTCCCGTCTAACGTTTTCCTCTCTCCCGTCTAACGTTTTCCTCTCTCCCGTCTAACGTTTTCTCTCTCCCGTCTAACGTTTTCCTCTCTCCCGTCTAACGTTTTCCTCTCTCCCGTCTAACGTTTTCCTCTCTCCCGTCTAACATTTTCCTCTCTCCCCCTCTAACATTTTGTCTGAAGAAATTTTTTTTTGATAACACCCATGATTGAACTTTCATAGACGCTTTTATACTTTGAACAAATATTAACCTTTGATAGTACTCTAAAAATGTAGTATTTAGGCTAATTTTGGTAGCCCAAATTGATATTAAGACAGTAATTGAAATTCGAAGAACTTTTTTCCTCTTAGAAAGAAGAGTGATTATGAGGAAGAACCTATTTGGCTTTTCAAAAATGGATTTAAAAGAAATTGGTTCCCCATCTTCTCTTCCAATGATAAATTTACTTCTTCGCTACTTTGTGCTACTCGCTGCGTGGGGGAAGCCTCCTTATTGTTACCTGACAGTTTATTTTTATTTTTTTTGTAATTTATTTATTTTAAATTTTTGCACACACACAACACACACACACACACACACCCACACACCACCACACATTCTTTTCTTACTATTACAATTGCATCCTATTCGTCATTGCTAAATCTAATCTAACTTAAACGGACCAAACTTAGGTTAGCGTAGCCCAACCCAATTTATCCCAAACTGGCCTACCAAAAACATTTATATGACCTCACCACTGTCTTCCACGAAAAAAAGTAGAAATTAGCTAATTAATACAAACGATAACAGAATGTTGCGAGGTAACGTAACTTCATATATACAGGGTGTCTCGTAAGTGTGGTCTCGTAGGAAATTTTATTTTAAATTAAATTTACGAAAGTAATACATTAGAAATAAAACAACTGTTTAAATTGATGTCTTGTTTTGGGGCCTTTTTTTTTTGTTGCAGGTAGAATAACACAATGGCTAATATAGAAGCGAGTTACACTCCTGAGGAAAAGCCTTTTTCTCAGGAATGTGTGAGACACCTTGTATATGTTACGCTCAAACATCGAAACGCTCAGTGAACGAAAAAAAAACAGCCACAACTCGTTGTGGATGCACCTAAGTGACCACACACCGATGTTAGATATTTTTTCGCTTCATGGCCGTTCTCAAACAACCACAACGCGTTGTGGACGATTTGAAAATTATTGAATGCCCAGTTAAGTCAACTGTACGCCCTTGACGATTGGTTAGGTTAAGTCGTGATATTTTCGTTAAAACTAACGAAAATATCACGGCTTAACCTAACCAATCGTCAAGGGCGTACAATTAACCTAACCGGGCACTTAATTACCTAACCAGTTGGTTAATTTTTATATTTACGTCTCATTTAAAGTTGTTTAAAATTAATCGAAACCTACGAGAAAATTATTGATGATAATTTTTTTTAAAGGACTTTATCTTTTTTTCTAGCATATCTGCTTAACTTTGCTTTTCAATCGGTGAATACGTCGATAAATATACGTCGTTTATATATCATTTCAGTATACCGCCGCCCGGGCAGAGCTGGGCACTTCCGCAAACACTTCCGCAAACCGCAAATTCCGCAATTGCGGAAGATGTTTTTCGTTTGCGGATTTGCGTTTGCGGCAAAGTCATCGCAAATTAGTGAATTTGCGTTTGCGGATTTGCGTTTGCGGAAGTGATTTTGAGTTTGCGGATTTGCAATCGCAATCCGCACACTCAAAATCACTTCCGCAAACGCAAATCCGCAAACGCAAATTCACTAATTTGCGATGACTTTGCCGCAAACGCAAATCCGCAAACGAAAACATACTTCCGCAATTGCGGAATTTGCGGTTTGCGGAAGTGTTTGCGGAAGTGGCCCAGCTCTGAATTACTGTATACGTCGTGTTTAAAATAGAGTTTTGATGAAAGACATCGGTGTGTGGTGGTTTCAAATCGTCCACAACGCGTTGTGGTCATATCCGAATCGTCCACAACGCGTTGCGGTTGTTTGAGAACGGCCATGAAGCGAAAAAATATCTAACATCGTGTGTGGTCACTTAGGTGCATTCACAACGCGTTGTGGCTGTTTTTTTCGCTCACTGAGCGATTTCGATGTTTGGGCGTAACATATACACACAACGGGAAAACGAATGTGTAAGGATTTTATATACATTTTAATCAGATGTCGCAGTACTAATAGATTGAAACCAAGTTTCCTGACCTAAATTGAATGTGTCAAATTCCAGTCTTGAATGCTTTCGACTTTCAACCTTTCTGTTAATAAAATAAAGAATGAATGACCTTGAAAAGTTCTCCAAGATTCGTTGATTGAATCGGAATTCAGAATTGGCGGTTGGCGAGGAAGGAAGCAAGTGTACGAGAGAGAGAAAAATAAAATTGTGTTCACGTAAGCAACTGAGCATAAGGTCGAGTGTGTAATAATTCACAGATGTAGTGAGGTAATTTTTTTTAGTGCGGTAACACTTTTTTATAACTCGGAACATTAAAAAAATATATGTATAAAAAACTCTAAACATTTTTATTGTCGGAAAAAGGTATATTGGTCCTGATTATTAGATTAGATTAGATTAGATTAGATTAGATAGTACCTCACTATTTAATAACTAACAGACAACACCGTTCGAGCCCTCATTTACGCTCGAAACATTCACCACATCCTTTTCGGTTCGATGACACTTACGTTAAATTAGGTTTAGTATATATATATATATATATATATATATATATGCGGTGTGTGTGTGTTTATTTCAAGCGGAACAAACGACGAAGAACGAGGGTCATGGTATGAGCCTTCGTGTGGATATCCTATCAAACTTGCTCTACTCAATATAATATTTTGCGTTATTATTATTATTATTACCGTTTGAAAGTATTCTCAATCAAACTTATAATTTTTATTATTCCTACTCTTTAATTTTTGTTTTACTATTTTTATAATTTAAAGATTAATACAATAATATATATATAATTTTCCCCCCTCCTCCATCAAGTCCCGCAAATGAGGCGGGATGCTACAGAGAGGTTAACCGCAGGTCAATCTTGAATCTCGTGATGGTTTCGAACAACGAGAGAGAGAGAGAGAGAGAGAGAGAGAGAGAGCGAGAGAGAGAGAGAGAGAGAGAGATATATGTATATATAGGTATATATATATACACAAGAGACTATAATGTCGAATATGAATATGTATTAACGACCTTTATAAATTTTTATGAGACTATAATTCAGTCAAGAATTGACACACTGCGTAATATATGTCCTTTTTAGGAGAACAAAATATTCTTCTGAACTAAATTGACCTCAGATGATATATGGTTTGTATAACTCAACAATTTCTAAAATCACAATGCAAAAAAAAGTTTTCTTAAGTTTTTGTATAGGAGGAACTTTTAATACATGTCGGAACGAGTTGTTCAGTAATGTTTAATACAAGCAAAGATTAAGTGAATTGGACACTAGTACTTCACTATCGTCACTGAACTGCAGTGTATTATCGGGGTTATGACAGCTGATCGACTTTATATTCAACGGACAAGTATATTGTGGGTAGATTAAGTTAGGTTGTCTGTTTTTAGAGTGTCGATGTTATGGTTTCGACGATTCGTTGGATTATATCAAAACTTAAAACTGTTTGACAGATATCGCGGGTCGAACAAAGATCGAAGCGAACATTGTTTGGTTTATGGTGACGTCATTTGTAGTAAAATACTTAAGTGAATTGTATTAAATATTTAATTTAGGCTAGGCTAGGTTAGGTTAAGTGGGAGAACAAGATTTGGTTTGCAA